>RAHM01000265.1:211920-274890 GCA_003713295.1 Parotia lawesii
TTTTTCTTTCCTGTTTTTTATGAATTTTTCCCTATTTTCTCCCTATTTTTTTTCTTCCCTCCATTTTTAATTTTTCCTTATTTTCCTCAATTTTTTTCCCTTTTTTCCCCCTATTTTCCCCATTTTTATTTCCTTCCCTATCCCAATTTTCTTTTCTCCAAGACAAATCCCAGTGGATTTCCACCCTCCCGTGCTGGGATTGGATCCACTGGGACCAAACTCCACCAAATTCCCCCGGAGCGGATCTGGGATCCCTCGGGAGCACCACGGGATGGGYGGAAAATTCCCCCTCCCTCCCCTGCCTGCAGTGCCTTGGAAAGCCTTTAAAGCCAGGAAAACCTGGATTTTCCAGGATTTTTCCCCTTTTTCCATGGTTTGAATGTTTTTTTCCCAGTTTAGAGTAGTTCAGTAATGATTTCTTTTACATTTTATTTTTTTTGGAAGCCTATGGAATTCTGGCAGGAGTGGGACACATGACCTTTTTCCATATTTTTCCTCATTTTTCCTTGTTTTCCCTCATTTTTCCTCATTTTCCCCTCATTTTCCCTCATTTTTTCTTCATTTTTTTTCTCATTTTTTCCTTCATTTTCCCTCATTTTTTCCTCATTTTTCCTTCATTTTTCTTTCATTTTTCCTCATTTTTCCTCATTTTCCCCATTTTTCCCGGTCATTCCTGCTGTGGAGGTGACGACATTTCCTAGGGATGAGGCAGATTTATCCCGGGAAAAGCTTTGGCTTTTCCTGTCAGGAACAGCAATAAAACCACCAAAAAAAAAAAAAAAGGAAAAAAAAAAAAAGCAGGAAAAAAGGCAAAAAATTCCCTTTTTTTGGTAAAACCCACGGAATTCCTCCTCATCTCCAGCGTGAGAATCCGGGAATTCCGTGCAGGAGGGATTGAGGGGAGCTGGAGAGGGGGAGGAAAATCCCCAGGGAATTTTTAATCCGCTCAAACCCGGCCACCCCTGGGGCTCCTCATTCCCATCCCCCTCCTCCAGCGGGGAAAAATTCCCAAAATTTGGGATCAGGCGCTAAAAGAGATGGGGTTGGGTTWATTCCTGATTTAAGGAAGAACAGAAAATGCCCCGAATTCCCTCATTTCTGCAGGAAAATCCCTGTTCCCRCGGGAGGAAAAGCCAAACCCAAGGAATGGCAGCGCTCGCTGATTCCCGGCACTCCCGGCGGGATTTTTCCCAGATTTGGGTTTTTGGGATGTGGAATATCCTGGGAAGGGTCAGGAGCTGCCGCCTCCCGCCAGGGCAAGGTCTGGGCTCCGGGGATCCYGCTGCGATTCCAGCCCCGAAAACGGGGATTTTCCAAGGGTTTCCCCCCAAAATGGGAGCGGGGAGGGCGGAAAAGGGAAATYGGGATGGGCTGGGAGAGGGGAGGCGGAAGGAAGGCTGGGAGCAACCCCTGGGAGGGGCCGAAAAGTGGGAATTTGGGAGAAAAAGCGAAACTGGGAGGAATTTTGCAGGACAGGGATGATGAGAGGGTTCCCAGGCGAGGCTAAAAAGTGGGAATTTGGGATAAAAAGTGAAATTGGGAGGAATTTTGAGGGAGAAGGATGATTAGAGGGTTCCCAGGCGAGGCTAAAAAGTGGGAATTTCGGATAAAAAGCAAATTTGGGATGAATTTTGCAGGACAGAGATGATGGGAGGAAACTTGGGCAGCTCCCAGGGTAGGCTAGAAAGTGGGAATTTGGGATAAAAAGYRAARTTGGGATGAATTTTGAGGGAGAAGGATGATTGGAGGGTTCCCAGGCGAGGCTAAAAAGTGGGAATTTGGGATAAAAAGCAAAGTTGGGATGAATTTTGAGGGAGAAGGATGACTGAAGGGTTCCCAGATGAGGCCAAAGAGTGGGAATTTGGGACAAAAAGTGAAATTGGGATGGATTTGGAGGGATAAAGGGGGTGGAAGGTGAGCTGGGAGAAAAAGCAAATTTGGGATGAATCTCGAGGGAAAAGGGCGATTGAAGGAAACTCGGGAAGCTCCTAGATGAGGCGAAAAATTCGGGACAAAAGCGGCACTGACGCTTCCGCCGAGCGGAGCCCAGCCCTTCCCCGCGGGGAATTTTTGGGGGGAAAAACCCAAAACCCAAAACTCTCAGAGCAGCAGCAAAAGCAGATTCGGGGAAGGGAAGGCGGCAGCGGGAATTTCCTGGGATTCCGCCGCTCCAGGGAGCCGCGGGGGCGAAGGAAAAACGCCCGGAAAAGGAGGAAAAACCACAAAAAAATGGATCAAAGACGCTACCTCAGGTGTGATTACCTCAGAGCGGGAGGGGCCGCGGCCGCTCCGTGAAAGGGCCGAGCGCGGCGAGAGTTTTATTTTTTTAAGGAAAAAAAGAGAAAAAGAAAAAGAGCAAATTTTGGGGTTTTTTTGTCGGGATTTTCTCTTCCGGAGGAGGAGTCCGGGCGCCGGGCGAGCTCCGCGTGGGCGGCGCCGGGAATTCCGCACCTGCTGGAAAAGACGCGGCGCAGCTTCCGTCCCTCTCCTGCTCTCCCACGGGAGCTCCGGGGCCTTTCCCAGGGATTCCGGCTCTCCGCAAAAACTCGGGAAAATCGGAGCCGGCTTTGGTTTCCCGGCGGGAAAAACTCGCGGGTTTTTTCCCTTTTTTTTCCCTTTTTTTTCCCAATATTTTTTCCTTTTTTCCCCCTTTTTTTCCTTTTTTCTTTTTTTTCCCTTTCCCCCCATTTTTTCCTTTTTATTCCCTTTTTTCCCTTTTTTTTCTTTTTTGTTTCTTTTTTTTTTCCCCCTTTTTTTCCCTTTTTTCCCCCTTTTTCCCCCTTTTTTCCCCTTTTGTTTTCCTTTTTTTTTTCCCTTGATATTTTTTTTCCGGGAATTTCACGGGCTGGAAGCCGACCCGGCCATGGCGCTGCCTCCAAGGCTTTTCCCAATCCCACCCAGCGCTGATCCAGGAGTTTTTTTGGGATCCATTTTTCCACTCCCGGGCAGCGTTTTCTATGCAAAGCGGGGCAAAAAAAGGGGTTTTTTGTGTTCTTCTCCAACTCTCGGAAGCCATAAAGAGATTTTTGCTTTTCTATATTTGATAGAAATTCCTCGAGATCCCAGAATCCCAAGGCGATCCCAGCCTTCCCGGAATTCCAGGGGGGGTGGTGTCGATCCATCTTCTCCACTCTGGTGCTGTGAAATTCTTAAAAGAAAAAAAAAAAACACAAAAAAAAAGAGAGAGAAAAAAAAGAATTATTTTAAAAGAGATTTTTTTTTGCCTCCGTTTTACCGAGGGAAAAAAAAAAAAGAATTAATTAAAGGAGAAAGTTAATTTAGAAAGGAAAAAAAATTTTAAAAAAGGAAAAAAAATTAATTAAAAAAGGAAAAAAAATTAAAAAAGGAAAAAAAATTTAAAAAGGTAAAAAAATAATTTTAAAAAAAGGAAAAAATTAATTAAAAAGGAGAAAATTAATTAAAAAAGGAAAAAATTAATTTAAAAAAGGAAAAAGGTTATTAAAAAAAGAGAAAAAAATTAATTTAAAAAAAGGAATAAAAATAATTTTTAGAAAGGAAAAAAATAATTAAAAAAAGGAAAAAATCCATTTAAAAAAGGAAAAAATTAATAATAAAAAAATAAGCCGAAAAAAGGAAAAAAAAATTTAAAAAGGAAAAAATAAATTTAAAAAAAAGGAAAAAAAAAAAGATTAAAAATATTTTAAACAAAGGGAGGAGGAAGAGGCAGGAAAGAATTCCTTCGTTCCGCGGGAGCCGATTTCTGTTCCCGACAAACGCACACGGAGCAGGGAGAGGAGAATCCCTGGCCCCGGGAGGCTCCACAACCTTCACAGGGTGATTCCCGCCAGGGGCAATTCCCGGCTTTTCGGTCCCTGCAGGAAAATCCAAGTTTTGGATGAAATCCCATAAAAAGCCCACAAACCGCAGGAAATTCCGCGCTGGGAAGGGAACGCTGCGGCTCCCTGCCCCCGCCCGCCGCTCCCGGCGATTCCCGTCCCGGATGTTCGGGATCGGGGAATGCGGGATCCCCCGGCCGCGGGGCGGGAACGCCGAGCTTTTATTCCCGAAAAACCCGGGGGGAAAGGAGCCCCGGCGGGACACGGCGCTTCCCCGGCTTCTCCTGGAATTCTCCTCAGGAAAAGATGGTTTGGGAACACTCGGAACCTCCGGCTCTCCGCTCCTCCCGTTCCCAGCCAATCCAGACCTCGGGAATCCCAAACCTTCCCCATCCCGTTCCAAGCCAGGGCTAAAAACCGGGAATGACCATTCCCAAAGCCCACCCCGTCCCTCCAGGATCTCTGAGAGGATCTCGACCTAAAATTCCCAGAATTCAGGGAAACCTTTGGTGCTTTTTCCCCTCTCTCCCGTTCCCGGGTCCCGCCGGCGCTGTCGGAATTCCGGGGGGGGAATTCCCGTTGTGTTTTCCCGAGGGGAATTGAATTCCCATAAAAGCGATTTGTGGGACGGAAGAGACCTCCGAGCGTCTCCCGCTTTTCTCTGGAGCTGGGAAGAGCTGGAAGTGGGGGAAAAACGGGATCCTGGAGCGGGGCAGGAAACTGGGAATGAGATGGATCCGGCCTGGAATGGAAAACCACGGAAAAGTCCCCCCAGGAGCAGCAGGGAAGATCCTCCATCCGTGCCGAGAAATTGAGGGAAAGCCGGAATCCAGGGATGAGCGGCGCCGGCGGCTCCGGGGGTTTTATCCCGGCAGGAATCATCTGAGGTTCTTCCATCCCTTGGGATTTTCCCCTTCCAGGGACACGGGGAGATCCCGGAATTTCCTTGGGAAGAGGGAAATGGAATCTCGGGAAGCTGGGATTTTCCTGTGCCTCGGTTTCCCCCCGTAGGGAATGTCCGGATTCCCGGGGCTGGGATGAGCAGGAAGAAATTCCCAGCTTGGAAGCGCCGGGTGCCGGATCCTCTGGAAAACATCGCTGGAATGAGCCTTGGAATGACTTGGATTTCACGGGATCGGAGTCTCCTTCCGCCATCCAGCCGGAAAAACTGGGGAAAAAACCGATCCCAAATCCCAAATCCCAGCGGATGTTCCTTCTGTTCCGAGCTCCGACGCCTTCCCGGCATTCCCTGGACTTGGATGAAGGGCACGGAACGGATTCCTGGGATCCCCTCGAGGAAAATCCCTCGGAAAGATTGGAAAAGAAGCTCCCTCCCCGCCGGATTTTCTGTTTCCTGGGAATTCCGGCCCTTTGGGGTTGGGTGGATTTTTGTAGGGCAGAAAAAAGGAAAAATTCCAAAAAAAACCAGAAAGAGGAAAAGGAAAAGCAGGAAAAGCTCAGCAGTGCCAGGGAAAAGAAAAGGATTTTTTTAATTCCCAGCTCCAAGATTTTGGGGTTTTGGAATCCAAGGAAATCGCTCGGGAATGGGATTTGCTCCAGGACCTTTCCTTCACTGAATTCCTTTTGGTTTTCCCTCCCTGGCCCAGTTGCTCCACCCAGCCCAGGCTTTTTCTGGGATTTTTTGGGAATTTTCCGAGAAAGCTGCGGATTTTTGGGGTTTTTTTGGATTGATTTCCTTGGCTCGTCCCCAATTCCTTTTTTCTTCCCGTTGCCGTTTGTTTTGCCTGGATGGATTCTCTGGGATCCCGGGAAATCCCTTTGCTCCAGCAGGGCACGGATGGATCCCGGCACCCCCGGGAGGCTTTTCCCGGGATTTTGGCCAGGATTTGGCCGCAGATTCGCTCCGGGAGCGGCGGCGTGGGAGCTCGGATGGATTTCCGTGTGGATCCCAGGAATCGACCTTGGAATGGTGCCTGGAATAACGGATCCAGGCTGGAATCAGCTTGGGAACACCCACGGGGAGGAGGGATCCGCCCGAATTCCCTAAACCAGCTTTTCTCCGTGTTTCATTTTGACTTTTTCCCGCCTTTCCTCACGGAGGAGGTTCCGGAGCAGAGCGGAGCCATCCGGAGGCTCTTCCACCATCCCGGATTTCTTCCCGTTTTTTTTTTTTTTTGGGAAGCGCTGCCAGCCGGGAACACACACCTGGAACCTACCTCAGAGCCGGGGCACGGGGCAGCCCCGGCTCCGCAGGGATCTTCCCGCTGGAGGCAGAATTTTGGGATCGCTCCACAGAGGAGGAGGAGGAGGAGGGGAAGGCTCCGGAGCATCCCAGGAGGGCAGCGGGGTGGGAGAATTCCCAAGAATCCCCTGGAAAAGTCCGGCTGACTCCAGCGCCCGCTCGATCCCGGCAGCTTCCCGCGCGGGACGGAATTCCCGGAGCTGTTTCTGTGGGAGAGGAATTCTCGGGATGTTCCGCTGGATGTCGGGAATGCTCCGATGGACCACAGAGGTTCTGGGATGTTCTCCTGGACCAGGAGGATTTTGGGATGCGCCGGCAGAGCGTGGGGATCATTCCTGAGATGGTTTTCCCGGATCCGGGTAGCAGAGGAATTTCTGGATCCTGGTGGTGGGGTGGCTTTGGATCCCGGGAGCGGGAGGAATTCCCGGATCCCAGTGGTGGGATGATTTTCGGGATCCTGGGAGTGCGATGGCTTCGGATCCTCGTACAGGGATGAATTCCTGGATCCTGGCACTGGGATGATTTTTGGGATTCCTCCCCAGGCTCCGGYGCGATCCTCCGGCCCCGGGATGCTCCCGCCCCTCATTCCCTTGGGAGCGGGGAATTCCCGCCCAGAGAGGATTCGGGTGCCGAGGATCCGACTCCAAAGTCCCGGTTCAAGGAGAGGAATCCGTGCCTGGAGCCGCGGGATTTGGGATCTCCCACAACCGCAGGAATTTTCCGGAGCCGTTTGGGAACGGTCCCTGCGGAGCGACGCCAGATCCAGCGGGAATTTTTGGGGCAGGAACAGCGGGAGCGCCTCTCCCGTGGCTGATCCCGGGAAATCGACGGCGCTGACCGGAACCAGGGCGGGAATTCATCCCTAAAAACCCCGCGATCGGCGCCCGGCCCCGAATCCCATTGGGCGCGCATCCGGAGTCACCTCGGGACGGAGAATTCCCTGGAATTCCAGGAGCAATCCCGGCCGTGACCCAGGGCCCGTCCGGGATGGATCTGAAGCCGGGGGAGCGGGAGCCGATCCCGAGAGTCTGGAATGTGCAGCCGGGCCCGATCCCGGCGGTGATCCCGGGAATCCTCACCCGGAACCCACCCACTTTTGTTTATCTACCTCTTAGCCGTAGGTGACTCTAGCTCGGGGCGCCTCCCCAGGTGTAGCTTTTTAGGGAGAAAAGAAAAATTAAAAATAATAAAAATAAAAAAAAGTTTAAAAAAAGTTTTTAAAAAAATTAATTAAGAAAAAAAYMMAMMAAAAAAAAAAAAAMAAACCAGAAAAAAATAAAAATTCATCTTTTTCCAAAGAAAAATGTTCTTTAAAAACAACAACAACCGCAAAAAAAAAAAATCGGATTTATGGGCTCGCTTTTCCCTCGAGGAAAGCGGATTTTGAGTCCTCGGAAGCTCCAGACCTCACCAGTCCCGACCTCGGGCTGGGACTGATTTTATTTTTATTTCTATTTTTATTTCTATTTTTATTTTTATTTTTTAATACTCGATTTCCCTTTTCTTTTTTTTTTTTTGGTCTTTCCCTTGGATTTTTCCTCGGATTTTTCCTCCTTCCCTCTCCCCCCCTCCATCCTCCTCCCCCTCCCCATTCAGGCCTGGGGGAATCAAAGTTGATAATTTTGGTGATTTTTGGGTTTTTTTCCAGTGGTTTTTGGGGTTTTTTTTTGGGTGATGGCAGCGTGGGGAGGGGAGGGGACGGAGCTGAATTTTGGGAGCATCCAAAGGTGCTGCTTTTCCCAGGAAATTTCAGGCTCTTTAGGTAAAAATTGCCATTTCTGGGGTGTTTTGCCTCTTTGCTGAGTTATTTTCGCCTTTTCCCCCCTCCCTCTCCTCTGACCTCTCCTGATCCGTGTCCTCCCCTTTTCCCGGGATCGGGGATGGATKTTGGGCTCTGCTTCTTTTCCAGGGAGGACGGTTTTCCTTATTTTTATTTTTGATTTTTTATTAATTTTTATTTTGCCACAAACCGCTTTGTTTCCACTGTTTCGTTGTGAAAAATAAAGAGCAAAAACAGAGAGAGAAGCAAAAAAATAACAAAAAAAAAAAAAAATCCAAGCGTTTGTGCGGTTTTGTGGGATTGGGGAGGGAAAAAAGGGGGAAAAAATGAGGAATTGGGGGGGAAGTGAAGGGGGGAGAAAAAATAAATGGGAAATTGAAAATGAAAATGTTTTTAAAAGGGGAATAGAGGGAAAATAAAGGAAGATTAATAAAGGGGGAAGAGAGGTAATAGAGGGAAAAGGGATCAATAAAAGGGGACGGGGGAAATCAGGGAATAGAGGGGGAATAGATAAAAATAAATAAAATTGGGAAATAAGGGGGGAAAGTGGGAAAAGGAGAAATAAATGGGGAATAGAGAAAGAAAGGGGGAATAGAGGGAAAACACACGAATAAACGGGAAATAGAGTGGAAAATAAATAAAGTGCGAAATAGAGGAAAACAGAGAAAGAAAGGAGGGGAAATCAGGGAAAAACCCCGAGGAATAAAGGGGGAAATAAATAAAAAATCCAAAATTAAAGGCGGGAATCAGAGCGCTGGGCACGAGGGGCGCGGGAGGCAGCGGCGGCGCTCGGGGCTGTCCCGGAGGGCGGAACGGGGCCGGGACCGGGATTTCGGGGCGGTTTGAGGGCCGGGAATGGCCCGGAATTCCAGGGAACGGCCCGGAATTCCCGGGAACGGCCCGAAATTCCAGGGAATGGCCCGGAATTCCCGGGAACGGCCCGGAATTCCCGCCGGCAGCCGGGACTGGGTCAGGGGGCGGAGGGATAGGGCGGCCGCGCGGCGCCTCCCCGTACACCCAGCGGTCCCATGGTGTAATGGTTAGCACTCTGGACTTTGAATCCAGCGATCCGAGTTCAAATCTCGGTGGGACCTCGCGTTTCTTTTTGCCCGCCCCCGGGGCCGAGGAGGGAAGAGGTGAGGAGCGGAGGAGGTTGAGAGGTGGTGGGAGCCGCACSGGGAGCGCCGGGCCCGCACCGGCGCCCGCCGCGCTCCATTTTGTGCGTGGGCGCCGGCGCCTCACAGCGCACGCGCAGGGGAAAGGCGGTGGGTGGAAGCCGGAGGGCACTCTCCGTGTTCCGCCGCTGATTGGCGGAGTRGGATGTCACTCTCGAAACCCTGCAGTTCTATTGGCTGTCAGAGCACTTCGCCCCGCCTTCCACCGGCGCGGTCTGGAGCCCTCCGGGGAGAGTCGCGGTTCCGGTTTTCCATCGCTGATTGGCTAGCCGGGCTGTCACTCCGAAAATCTTGCATTTTTATTGGCTGAGAGCTCTCTTTGCACCGCCTCCTCCTGCAGCAATCCGTAGCTCCCGGGGAGTTCGCGCGCTCCGCTTCCCATCGCTGATTGGCTACGCCTGCTGTCACTCTCGCAATATCGCATGTCTATTGGCTGGACCATCTCTTTACCCCGCCTCCCACTTCAGCAGCCGTTTCTCCCCGGAGCGGGTTCGCGCCCTCCGTTCTCCACAGCTGATTGGCTGAAGGAGATGTCACTCTGACAATCCCGCGTTGCTATTGGCTGGGAGCGCTCTTTGGCCCGCCTCCCCCTCAGCAACCCGGAGCCCTCATGGCCGGTTCGAGCCCTCACGACGCGTTGCCATCGCTCGTGGGCGCTGAGCGGCCCCTCTGGGCCTGCCCTAAGCCGCTGTTGTTCCGGCAGCGTCCCGAATCCCCTCAGAGACGGCTTAGCCGGCTCTGACGCAGGTTTCCAGCCGTTTAACGTCGATTAACGGGTCAATCCTCTCCACCCGCGGCCCGGTTATCGCTCCGGATTAGGGGCAGCTCAGGCCCCGGTGGAGCCGATCACCTCAGGGCCATGACAGGAATGTACGATTTTATTTCTACCTAAATAGCCTGAAATTGTCTTGGAGCGGTGGCTAGGAGAAGAAGCAGCACCTTTGGGCGCACCCAGAATTAATTAATAATTCAGCTCCATCACTCTAAAACCACCAGGAACTCCATCAAAAAATAGGATTCTGGAGTCCCAAAAAACCCCAATAGAACCATCAAAAACGCCATCAAAAAGCAGGATTCAGCCCCTCTGTGCATCCAAGTTTTAAAGGTTAAAAAAAACCCCCACTGCATGATGGAATATTAAAAGAATAATGCATCAGTCACAAGGGGACATTTGGGACTGGTGAGGTCTGGAGCTGTAGCAAATAAAGGCCACTTTAGAGCGAAAAGAAAGCCCATAAATTCTACTTTTTGGAGAGTATTTCCTGCAAGAAAGACAGAGGCTGTGGTGGTGCTGGCGGGTTTATTGAGCGTCTGCGAGAAAGAACAAAACCTCCGTGATTYTGGGATTTTTTGGGGGGCCAGGGAGGTGCAGGGAGGGGGGTTCTGGCTGCAGGGGGCTGGCGGGACCCCCTGCTTGAGGAAAATCCACTTGTTTGTGCCTTGTCCTCCCCTTTTTAGGGCGTCTCCGTGTCTGAAGTGCCTTTGCCTCGTGGTGAGCCGTGGGTGAGGCCGAGCAGAGATCCAGCAGGCAGGAAAACACCGCTCCAGGTGGGATCCAGAGGTGTTCCCATGGATTTAAACCAGTCCCAGGGCGGTCTGGGAGGAGGAGGAGGAGGAGGGAGTGGGAGAGGGTCGCTCCTCTGGGATGGGGACAGCACCCTGAGGGACTCAGAAATTCAAATTGCTGATGCTTCTCTTTTGGGGTAGATGGTCTGGAGCAGGTCTGGGAGAGTTTTCCCCAAGATTACACGGAGCTGGAACGGATTTTTTACAAAAGCAAAACGGCTCCAAACGACAGACCCCACAAACCTACCCCACTGRATTCAGAGCTGGATGCGCCCCAGCTTTTTTCTGTCACGCAGGGGATTAAATTTGTCTTTAAAACAGCTTGTGAGCAGCAGGATCCCGGCCTAGCTGAGGGCTGGAGAGCCCTGTGGTGCTGCAGGGAGGGCTCCAGGTCACCCCAGCGGTCACACGCTGGTGTCCCCACGGCTGCCAGGGGTTTTCCAGAGGAGGAAGCGAGACCGGGAGGAGGAGGAGGAGGAGGAGGAGGTGGGGGTGGTGGTGGCATCTTCCTCCTTGCCCTGCCCGATCCCAGATGGAATCCCGATGGAATCGCGATGGGAGGGAGGGCGGGCACGAGGGGTGGGCAGCTCTGGGGTGTTCCGGGATAAAGGGAACAAAGTTCCAGATCCCTGGAGGGCTCGGAGCAGCGGGATGGGCTGTGCTGGGTGGGAATGCCGAGTGCAGGAATTGGGGAGCRGGTCCTGCCGGGAGGCTCTGCTGGGCTCGGGGGGCTCAGAGCAGACACAGCTCGGTGGTTCCATCAACCCCCGCTTGCCCAGGCTGCTAAAAATGCAGAAGTTTTGCTTTTTTTGCTCGTGGGAAACCAAAGCTCAGCTGTGAGCCCACAAACGCCGGCGCTGCAGCGGCCGAAGCTCAGCCCCGGCGGCAGCGGGGGGTGGGGTGGGTTGGGTTTGTTTTTTTTTTTTGCTTTTTTTCATGTATTTTTTTTCTTCTTTTTCTTCTCTTGCTGTCCTTTAACTGCGCTAGGGTTTGGTTCTGGGCTGCCCGGGGCAGGCTAGAGGGAAAGCAGGATCCTGCCAACAGTCCTGGAATGCTCACGGGAACATCCCCGTGCCCGGCGGGGCCGGCGGCAGCGGGGGGTCAGCTTATGGTGCAGCCTCCCTTCTCCTTAAAGGGGTTCTTGTCCTCGGGAATGCCCTTGAGCAGCGGGTCYTCACCCGACATGGACTCGATGTACTCCTTGATCTCCTTGCCGGTCTTGGAGACCTGCCAGGGAACGAGACATTCCCAGTCTGGGGCGGGATCCTCGCCCCACCAACCCCTCCGTGCAGCTGGGAGAGGGGAACCGCGCCCAGGGACATCCCACCCGCAACGGGGTGTCCCAAAACCATCCCTGGGGTGTCCCAAAGCATCCCTGGAGTGTCTCAAAACCATCCCTGGGGTGTCCCAAAGCATCCCGAGGTGCCATGGACACCTCTCGAGGTGTGGGGCTGGAGCCCCTGGACCCCCTGGACCCTGGGATGTGGAGCTGGGAGGGAAACGTTTGCCTGGAGGGCAGAGGGAGAGTGCAGGTGCTCCTGCCTGGGTTTGGGGGTTGATTTCAGGGCTTGGGGTTCTTTCCCTTCGCTTCAGGAAGGAAAGTCACCCTTGGGTGAGAAGGTCCTGCCGTGGGTGGAGTGAGGAACTCACCATTTGCCTCTCGTTCTTCACCTCCTTCTTCAGCTGATCCAGCTCCATCTTCAGCAGCTCCTTCTCTGTCATGTCCTGAGCCATCCTGCCCTGGAACTGCAGGGGAACATTATTGGGATTGTTACTGGGATTGTTGCTTTGTCCCCAGTGGGACTGCAGCCCCCCCAGTGTCCCTGGTCAGTGTCCTGTGTCTTGGCAGCATCTTCCCGGCTTTTCTAAGGAATTAAACGCATTTCATTTCTCATTTCCTCCTTGTGCCTTTCTGCCAGGTTTTTACAGCCTGGATTGTGGCTCCTCCATCACCCCACACTCAGCTATTTGCACGCCCCTGGAAGTTTTTGGGACCGTGGAGGTTGGGAAAACCCAACTCTTTTTCCCACAGAAGCCATGGCGCGCGTGCCCTGTGCTCCTCTCCATCCCCGCGGATCCCTCGGGACACCGCCGGCCCCGGGAGCTCTGTGAGGAGCCAAAAGTGGAGGGGGGAAAGCAGCTCCTGATCCAGGTGGACCCCAAAATTCACCTGGAGGCAGCAAAGCCACTCACCTGGGGGGGCCGGGGGGCCGCCCCTCTGCGCCCTGGAGACGCTCAGAGACCCATCCGAGGGGAGAAGCTGCTCCTGCTCGGAGCTGGGGCTCCTCGGGCTCTCCGGGAGGGCAGAGGGAAGCAGATGTCTTTGCTCCTTAAGCTGATAATGGACTCAGGAGCGTAAGCTGGTCAGGTGTTGGGAATTAGCCTCAAAGTCCGGGCTAATCGGGGTGGGGAGGGGGAGRTGGGCAGGAAGGGTGGGTAGGGGTCTGGCTGGGACACCCGGGGAGCCCCCGAGGCCCTGCCGTGGGTGGCTGAGCCTGTGGCTTGTCCGGATCCTGCCCGGAGCGGCGGGAATGACCCCTGGGACTGACCCCTGGGGGGTCACGGCAGCTTCCCCCCAGTTTGGGAGGGGAACTGGGCCGAGGGGAGGTCTRGGGGTGCCGCAGCCTCGGCGGGGCCGGTGCTGAGGGTGTGAGGAGCTGGGCCGGCCGGAGGAAATCCATCATTTCCCTCGGCCTTGCGCCGCCGGGGCCGCGGGCTCAGGAAGGGCCAGGCCCCAGCGTGGGGGTTCTCCTGTGCAAAGCCACCGGCGCTGGGGACAGAGACCTGGAGGCCCCAAGGAAGCACCTGGGGGTGGAGGAGAAGGAGGAGGAGAGGGTGGAGGGGCTTTCCGAGCACCGGGGAAGTGGGAATTTCCTGCGGCCTCGCCCGTGGGGATGTGAAACATCCTTAGCRCAGCATTGGGAAGGACACGCTGTCCCCACTGTCCCCAGCCGGGGGGGGACACTGGGCACCTCGGGGGTCACTGGGCACGTCCCGCTGTGCCCTGCGCGCTGCCAGCTGCGGGGGATGCTGCACGGGATGCACGTGGGGCTGTTCCAGGGAGGGGCACCTGGCACTGGGAGCATCCAGGGATCCAAGGAACATTCCCTTCCCTTGGCCGTTATCAGCCAGGCGAGGCACGCAGCCAAGGGCAGCCGCTGTTCCCTGCATTCCTGGACGTGCCCGAGCCTGGCTCAGCCCCAGCTCCCCGCGAGGGCAGCAGCGGCTCGCRGGCAGCGGGCACAGGCGGCAGAGATGTGGGTTGGCATCATTTTGGGGTCGGGATCCTTTTGGGGTCGCTCCCCCCCCGACCCTGCAGCCCCGGTTCCCCGTGACTCACATCCTTCCCCGCTCCCATTCCCAGCCCCCCCGGGTTGCCCCCACGCCCGTCGCTCGTGGGGCCGGGGCCCCGCCGGCTTCCTCCCCGCTGGCCCCCGACTTCTCTGTGGCAGGGCGGGGTGTCCCTCGGGGGGACGGGGACACCGCGGCGCCYGCGGGCCCTGCGTCAGCACCGCCACCACCTTCAAAACGCAGCGCCGGGGCGGCCGGGGAGGAAGTGGGAGCCGAGCCCGGCGCGATGTCGGAGCTGGAGCRGCTGCGGGAGCGCGACATCCCCGAGGGCCGGCAGCTGCTGCGCGACCAGCACGGCAACCTGCACAGGGTGGCCGAGTACTGCCACAGCAACTACCTGCAGGTCAGGGCACGGACAGGGCCGGCTGAGGGGCTGGGCTGGGGGCGATGCCCGGGGCAGCCCTGCGGGGTGGTCCCGAGGGGTGGCTGGTGAAGGCTGTGCCCTCGGAGCTGGGAATCCCCGCTGGCTCCCAGCCCGGCTTCCCGTGCCGCCCTCTGCTGCGTTTTCCTCGTGCCTTGGGTTCTCCTCTCGTTCCACAGCAGCTCTCACGGCGGGTTTGGGATGGAGGGAGGATTCCCCAGGGGTTTGGTGCCTCTGGAGAAGATTTGGGAGAGGACCAGGGCCAGCAGCGTGTCCTGGGATGTCACAGGGCCCGGGAGGTGCCACCTGGCAGGGCCTGCACATGCAGGGCAAGCGTGAGGCTCTGCTGGCACATCCCTCCTCTTCCTCCTCATCCTCCTCCTCCTCYTCCCTGCCTGGCTCCRCTGAGGGAYGGGGGGCAGGAGCTTTGGAGATGAAATACGAGGGAAAACRCTTGTTCTGGCCCTCCCTGCTGGGGAGGGGTCCCCGTGTGCTTCACCAAGGCCGTGGCCACGGCCTTGCCGGCTCGAGCCAGCCCCGAGGCTGCTCCCGAGGGCCTGGACCCCCCGGGGCAGAACCGAAGGGGAAATGCACTGAGCTATTTCGAGAGCTGAGACAGCGTCCCCAGCACAGCTGGTGCCACGGCCAGGTGTCCCACACGTGGCCTTCTGCTGGYGTGGCCAGCTGTCCGCAGGGCTGGCTGGAGGCTGAGCTGGGCGCTCGCTGACCTCTGTAACCTGCCGAAACATCGGCACCCGGGGAGGAATCCCGGTGAATCCCCGGCGCTGGGATTCTCCYGCCCGCAGGGTGCCGGTGTGCTGGGGCCGGGGGAAGTCTGAGGCATTTGGAAAGCAGAAGGAAACATCTCCGGTGGCGGTGCCAGGCGGGGAGGGCTCGTCCCACGGCCGGGTTTGTCCCCTGCAGGCCAGCGACAAGAGGAAGGCGCTGGAGGAGACGATGGCTCTGAGCACGCAGTCCCTGGCCAGTGTCACCTACCAGGTCAGCAGCCTGGCCACCGCCTTCCTGCGCCTGCTGGACCTGCAGGCGGCTCAGCTGCGCCAGGTGGAGGCCGACATCGCCTGCGTGGCACAGGTGGGACCGTCCTCCGTGTGGTGGGCTCTGGGAAAAGGGCTTTGGGCAGCTCCCAGGGGTTGGAGACCCTCCCCGTGCAGTGGGAATGCAGAACCATCTCCTGGCGTGGGGCGGGGGTTCCCCAGCGCAGCAGGAATTGGTCTCTGGGGCGTTTTCCCGTCACACACCCAAATCCCACCCAATTCCAGCGGAGGGAACTGCCCAYGCTGGGAGCTCAGAGCATTGGCCTGGCTGCCACACTGTCCCCTTGCCTGGCCTCGTCCTCCCGGAGCTCGGGGACACGGATGCAGGGTCCCGCGGCCACCCGGCCTCGTCCTGGAGCCTGTTCAGCCACAGGAGGGGATGGGACCCCGGGGTCACGCTGGAAGCAGCAGGAAAGCAGCTCAGGGGGCTTAGGAGCCTCTGACATCCCCCCTCCCAGTGCCATTTCCCCCATTCCCTGCCTTAGGAAGGGTCAGATCCTCTGTGGTGGCATCAAGGACATGAGGGCTGTGATGGGGCAGAGCAGGATCTGCCCTTTGCCAGTCCCGATCTCTCCTCCATCCCTTCCCTTATGGGCAGGGAGGGATGGTGGGACCTGGAGGGGCTGCAGGAGCGGGGGACAGCCTGGGATGGGGCTTTAGGGACAGTGTCCCCTCCGCAGACGGTGGACATCCACAAGGAGAAGGTGTCCCGCCGGGAGATCGGCTCGCTGACCATCAGCAAGAGGTTCCCGACCTACCAGAAGATCGTGGCCCCCCCAAACCCCCCCGTCCTGGAGCCCTATTACAGGAAACCCCTCAACTTCAGCGTCCTGGACGACATCGGCCACGGGATCAAGGTGAGCCCGGGGCAGGAGGGGGTCCCACAGGGGCCTTGGGTGGGATTTTTCAGTCCCCAGCRTCCCCAGCGCTGCCCTGAGGGGTGCACAGGTGTCTCAGACCCCTCCTCGATGGAGAATTGGGGTCCATGCCCTGCAGCCCCCTCAGCTTTGGGGGCCTTGCACCCCACAGATCCTTTCCCACTCCAGAAAACCCCCACAGGAGGGGTTTTGGAGGCCTTGCAGCCCCATGGAGCCTTTCCCACTCTGAAAGGTGCCCATGGAAGGGTTTTTGGAGGCCTCTCAGCCCCACAGAACCTTCTCCGCTCCGGAAGGCGCCCACAGGAGGGTTCRGAGGCCTCTCAGCCCCGGGGGGAAGTGGTGGCGCGGCAGCCGCGGTTCCCACGGTGCCAGTGCCTCGTGGCCGCCTCCGCAGCCCCGGCAGCGCCGGCTCCTTCCGCTGGCTCCCTGCTCGCCCGAGGGGCCGCGGAGCCCCCGGGGGCTGCTTCTCTTGGGGTGGGGGTCACAGCCCTGGGGGCACGGGGAGGTCGTGGGGCAGGCGGTGTCACCCACGCGTGTCCGTGTGTCCCCGTGCCGCAGGACACCAGCACCCAGCTGTCCCGCACCGGCACCCTGGCTCGGAAAAGCACCAAATCCTCATCGGCACAGGCTGCAGGAACCCTGGGGTGAGCCGGGCCAGGGGGTGGGGACTGGCCTTGCTGTGTCACCGAGGGGTGGCACGTGGGCTCTGTGGGGATCCCATCCCATCCCATCCCATCCCATCCCATCCCATCCCTGGACTCTTTCCCTGCAGGAGAAGCACCCGCGTCCCCGAGCCCGTCCAGCCGCCCGTGGTTCCCGAGGGAAAGCTCTCGGCAGCCTCCTCCACCTCCTCGCTGGTGTCCGTCAGGTACCGGCACCGAGGGAGGGTCGGGGGAGCCCGGGCAGCCCCCGCTGCTTGGGGGAGGTGCTGCTGCACAGGGGTTCGGTGGGAAAATAAAGGGTTTGGGGGATTTGCTGCCCTGGCAGCGCTCGTGTCCAGAGCAAAAATGTCCTCTTAGGAAGAGAGGGAAATGGTGATGGGAAAGGATGGGAAATGGGACACGGGCTGGGGAAGGGCTCTGCACACAGCTGCAGGGTCTCCTGGCACACAGCGCCCGTGGCCAGCGGCACCTTGTCCTGCCGTGGGACAATGTCTGTGCTCGGAGTGGGGACAGAGCCAGCCCCACCCTGACACTGCTGCTCCTCCCCCCAGCTCCAGCGGAGCCCCGGCAGCCCCTGGGGAAGGAATTCCTGCCCCRCCACCGCTGCCAGCGCCATCCCTGCTGGCACCGTCCCCTCCAGGGCCACCCCCGCTGCCTGCAGCTGCCGTCCCACCTCCGCCACCTCTCCCTGAGGGCCTGCTGCCACCTCCTCCAGGGGACCTGGCCGTGCCTCCCCCGGACCTCCTGCCCCCAGGTGAGTGCTCAGTGCTCTGGGGGGTCACAGGGACACGGGGGGCTGCTGTGACCCGTCCCCCATCCATTCTGGGGGGTTGTGAGCCCCTTCATCCCTCCTCACCCGCTCTGGGGGTTTCGCAGCCCCCGATGACCTCGAGCTGCTGCCACCGCCATCAGCTGTGCCCGACTTTGAGGACCTGGCCCCGCCACCGCCCCCAGCTGCAGAGGACCCTCCGTGGGCCCCGGAGAACTACCTGGAGAAAGGTACAGAGCATCCCAAATCCCCTGGATCTCCTGGCTGAGCCCCTGCCCGCACTCCAGCACGGATGTGGGATGCCCGGCGGTGCCGTGGCCGCTCCCGTCCCCACTCCCAGCGCTGGCCTGTCCCCTGTGGTGGCCTCAGCGGGCTCCACGTCCCCTGTCCTCCCTCCCGCAGTGGTGGCCCTGTACCCCTACACGCGGCAGAAGGACAACGAGCTCTCCTTCGAGCCCGGCGCCCTCCTGTTCGTCACCCGCCGCTACTCGGACGGCTGGTGCGAGGGGGTGGCGGGCCAGGAGGAGGGATTCTTCCCCGGGAATTACGTGGAGCCCTTCTGAGCCCCTCACCCCTCGCCCCGCACCGCGCTTCGCCTCGGAATTTCGGCTTGTGCAGCGCTGGGAACGCGCAGGGCTGCGGGGGGTTGGCAGCCAGGCCGGCTGGCACCGCTTCCAGAACGTTCCCCCGCTCCTGCACGCCTCCTCGGGAGGGTTTGGAGCCGGGGCACCGAGCTGGGAACGCGGCAGGCAGCACGGGCTGATCCTGGGATGCAGCCCTGGATCCCAGCCCAGGAACGGGACGCTGGGCACGGAGCAGAGTGGGGACAGCACCTGCCCGCTGTCCCCGTGGGCTCCAGGGATGATGCAGCCCCAATCRCCCACCCCAGAGGGTCCCCTGCTCGTCCCTGACCCCGCTCTGCTGCTCCAACGCCACTCCCCAAACCTGCAGCAGCCCAAGGAAGAGAAACAAGGTTTTGGTGCGAGTCAGAGCTGTTCGGAGCCAGGCTGCTGCCCTGGCCACAACCAGCTCGCGTTTGCTGCAATACAGAGAGCTCTGCCTGTGTCATACATCCGTATCTTTAATTCCATGGCTTTGAGTTCCACACAGTCCAACGGGGTCCGGAGGAGGAAGAACGAAGGAGAGGGGATGGGACAGAGGAGGAACAACTCAGGGCTGCTTTGGTTATTTCCTGCTGGGGGTTTGGGTTCCAAGGGTCTGGAGGACTCAGAGCCACCCTCGGGGGCCGGTAAGGCTGTGGATAAATCCAGGAGAAGCCAACACCAGAGAGCAGCGGGTCCTGGAGGTCCCCCCTGCAGAGTGCAATTAGAAGGGGTAATTAATACTGCAGTGGGGAGGGGGGACGTGGACTGGGACGGGGTTTGGCCTCTGGGGAGCCGGTGACAGAACCTCCCGGGGGGCGATTGTCCCTCCCTGGGGCAGGAGAGGCCTCACACGATCCAGCAGGGACAGGGACACGCCTGGAAAGGGCTCGGGGCAGGGAGGGACCTGCCGGGGACACCTCAGCCCAGGAGAGGAGCAGGGATGGAAGTGGCGAGGCGAGGTCCTGCTCCCCACAGCGGGACGTGATTCCTGTGCCAGCGGGTGGGATGGGGCTCGAGAGGCTCTGCCACCTTTCCAAASCTTTCCTGACGCTCCCGGCACGTTTCATCCAGAGAATCGAGTCCCAGGGGCCAGTGAACCCCAGTGAAAGGCTCGGCTGCCCGCAGGGTGGGGTGTGGAGGGCCAGGGAGCCGGGATTTCCCAGACTGAATTCCCGGGGGGCTCAGGAAGGGGGAAGGAGCCCAGGGCACACTCCTCACGYGGCCGGGAGGGCAGCCAGGCCGGGGGCAGCAGGGCAGGAGGAAGGATGTGCCCAGCCCGCAGGGAAAACTGGCTTCTGGATTTTAAGGAATTCTCTTTTGAGGTCAAAAGGGAAAGGAAGCAACAACTCCACCAAAAAATCCCCATCGGGGTTGGCAAAGGGCGCAGGGTCCGGCCGTGGCCGCGGCCGCATCGCCCCGCGGCAGGGCAGGGAGAGGGGCCGGCAGAAAGTGCTTTATTCACCGGGAAAAGGAGCTGGGAAAGGCAGGGAAACATCCCAGGAGCGGGGCCAAGCGAGCAGTGCGTGCGCGGGGGGCTGCGAGCCCCGGGCTCCCCTTCCCAGCCGCGTGCAGGGCACGGAGCCCTCGGAGCCGCCCTCAGCATTTCCTCTTGAGCAGCTCCTGCAGGTGCCGCGCCACCTCCGTGGCCGACTCCCACGGGACCACGGCGGCCTGGAAGGCTCCGGGCTGCTTCTCCTGCATCTCCTGGATCATCCTGTGCATGGGGTAGCCCTTCCTCGGGAACGCCACGTCCGCCGCCGTCAGAGTCCCGGAGGGGCAGAAATCGTTGGCTCCGTCCCCCACGTAGAAGACGCGCTGGAACTCCACCTCCTCCTGCGCCCTCTCCGCCAGGTATTCCGTGAGGATCTTCCTCTTGCACATGTTGGCCGGGCACTGAAGGCACTTGTGGCTGTGGTAGGGCCCCAGCGTGAGGAAGCCCCGGCGGTCGAAGCTGGCCGGGTTGCTGAAGATCTTGCGGAACAGCGAGCGGACGCCGGCCGCCCGCAGCTTGGCCTCGATGCCGAACATGTTGGCGTCGGAGATGAGGATGACCTCGAAGAGCTCGTGGTGCTTGGAGAGGAACTGGAAGAGCTCGGCCATGCCGGGGGACAGCGGGATGTTCTCGTAGACGGCCCTGAAGTCGCCGGCGCGCAGGCCCTGCTCGCCCAGGAAGGCCAGCACGCGCTGCATGTGCTCGTTGTAGGAGCCCTCGCGGGGGCTCTGGCGGAGCTGCTCCGGCAGCGCCCGGCCCCGCACCACGGAGTCGTCGCTGTTCTCGTCCACGATGGTCTCGTCGAAGTCGAACACCAGCAGGAACCGGGGCGGCCGGGCGCCGGCCATTCCCACGCCCTGCCGGGGGAGGACAGACCCCGCCGTTAGCGGGACGCGCTGGTCACCGCCAGGCCACCGGGCCGGCCCCGCCCCGGGGCTACCTGGGCCCGGGCTGATTAGCCCAGCTGGGCCTGGGGGGGTTAATCCCCCGTGCCACGGCCCRGCCCGGCCCTAAACCTTCATCCTGCCGTAAAGGGATCGCTCGGCCGGGCTAATCCCGGCCCCAGTAAAGGAGGTCACTGTGCCTCCGAGGGAGCGGGGCCGGCGCTCCTTGGATCCGGGAATTACCGGGGTTGGGAAAGAGCTCCCGGATCATGGAGCCCGACCTTCGACCCAGCACACCCGGGCTTGGTGCGGGGCTGCCAGCGACAGGGACGTGTCCCGGGGCCGCTCTGGCTCTCCCCAGTCCCGCAGGTTGATTTTCGCTCCATCCCCTGCTGCAGCTCCCCCGGGATGGGCCCTCAGCCGCCCCAGTGGGAGCAGGGAGCGGCTGGAGCTGTGCCAGGGAGGGTTGGGWKGGATTTTAGGGGAAAGTTCTTCATCCAGAKGGTGGAATAAGCACGGGAACGCCTCCCCAGGGAATGGGCACACTCCCGAGGCTGCCAGAGCTCCAGGAGTGTTTGGAGGGATGCACAGGGTGGGATTTCGGGGTGCCCTGCAGGGCCAGGAGCTCAGGATATCCCATGAAYCCAAAATCACCCCAGCCCGAGCCCCCCACTCCCCTCGGCCCTTCCCGGCCGCTCCAGGGTGGAGTTTTGCAGGATGGGGACCCAGTCCCTGTCCTCCCCGGGGACAGAGGACGTGGCAGAGGTCACCTGGGGACAGGCAGGGGACGGCGGCACTGACCTTGAACAGGCGTGGCAGCCCCACGCCCTCGCAGCACCTCCTCATGGCGGGACCATCCCCGGCCGGCACCGCGGGCTGAGGGCTGYGAACCACAGAAAAGAGGGAATGTGGTCAATCCTTGGGGTTTTCCCTGGATGCTCCCGGGCTCAGGACCTTTTGTTCCAGGGGGGAGGAATTAAAGGAGAGCAGAGCCTGTTTAATGCCTCTGATCCCTCCTAATTCCTGTGAGGGCAGCGGGGGAACAGCGAAAAACCCCGGGAACAGCAGAAAACCCCGGGAACAGCGGCCCTGCTCCAAAATCCCCGATTTTCTCCCAGCGTAACTAGTTTGGGGTGTTCCTTCTGACGGAGCGATTATCCTGGAATGACACCCGGCAGGATGTGCCAAGGCAGGGCCCGGCTTCCAAACCCGGGATTCTGCCGACCCCTGATGGTCCCCGGCGAGGGGAAACCTCCTAAAAATCACCCCCATGGCTGGAAATTCAGGAATATCCCACCGGGAATTCGAGCTGGGCACCGGGAGCTCGGGCCAGGAGGATTCCAGTGATTTGTCACCAGCCCGGCAACAGGAAGAGTTTTGCAGCTGAAGGTGATTTGTGGGGGATTTGGCTGGATTGGAGCCCGGCTTCCAACTATTTTGGGCACAAACACGATCCATGACTCTGCTGAAATAAAAAACCGCGGCTGCAGCGGCACCTGGCACAGGGAAACGGAGCCCRGGATGAAACCTGGCCTGGAAATCTTGGAAAAATCCCTTTTTGCGAGGCCTGGAACCACACCCTGGAGGTTTCTTTGCTGAACAACCCATCGGAACTTGAGGGTTTATTTACAGACATCATCCGGAGCCAAGTAATGCCACAGCCAGGCTGGGAGCGGCTTCCAAAGCGGGAGAGACGGAAAAAAATGGGATTAAACATGAAAGAGGAGCTGGAATGACGATCACTGCTTGGTCAGTGCCAGCAGGGAGGAAATAATTCGGGATCGAGCCTTAGGGAGAGTCTGTGGGGCTGAGAGGCGGGGAAAGAGCCCTGGGATGGCCGGGGGACGCCGGGGACACCGAGGCCGGGAGCTGTGGGGACACCGGGAGCAAAACTGCCCCAAAAAGCTCCTCTGGGCCCGAGGGTTTGGGTTCTGCGGAACGGGAAAGGCTCCCAGGACGGGATTCCCCTCAGCAGAGCTCCTGCGGCAATTCCCCCCTCCCCGCATCCCCCGGCTCTCCCCGGATCAATCCCGCTGCTCCAAATCCCTGGAAAACTCAACYGGAGCCTCCCCGTCCCGGTGTCCCCCCCCTGCTCAGGGCAGGACAGAGCCCAGCGGGGCCATTCCTATGGAATTCCTAAGGAAAACGCTGATCCATGGATCAGCTGCACAATCCCAGCCCCATCTCCCTGCAGGAGCTCGGAGCATCCCCGAGATGCGGCTGCAGGAGCTGCTCCTGCTCCCCCAAAACCGACCCCAAAACGGCCCCAAAACGGCCCCAAAACAGCCCCAAAACAGCCCCAAAACCGACCCCAAAACGGCCCCAAAACCGACCCCAAAACGGCCCCAAAACCGCGACGAATGGGATCAAAACGGGCCCTAAAAGCGGAGCCAGCGTTATTTCGGGATTGAATCCCGGGTGGGATTCGCAGCGCCGGCCCCTGGGGCTGCGGGGCACCCCACAGAATCCCGATCCAGCGCTGTTCTCCCCTTGGGATCCGGGAAAGGAGATCCCAACCCAGGGAAGCAGAGCTCGGCCAGCCCGGCTCCGCCGTGGGGTCTGCAATTCCCGGCTCCTCCCCGATCCTGCTCCCACGGGAGGGGAAAAAATTCATTTAGGAAATGTCCCGGACCTAAATTAATCCACGGACACACCCGGCCGGCCCCTTGGGGCAGCGGGAAGGGAAATCCCGGTGGGAGCGGATCCCTATTTTCCTGCTCCGGGATGAGTCAGCTGGGCGCGCCTTCCCGCAAAAAAAAAAAAAGGGATTTTTTCCCCTTTTTCCCCTTGGAAAGCGAAGCAGCCGCACTTCCCCCCCCCCCCCCCCCCAAAAAAAAAAAAAGCGCAGCCGGAGCGTCGGGACAGAAAATAAATGGGATTTTTGCTCCTTAATCCCATCAGGGATAAAGGTTTCAACTCCCCGAGTTTGGGATGAGGGTCGGAAAACGCCTGGGAAAGCCGGGAACGGCTGGGAATCGTTTCCTGGCGCGGTTTGTCCCCCGAATTTCGGGGTTTTCGGCCGAGGGGGGAAGGGCCGGAGCCTCCTCAGCTCCGCGATTCCCAGAAATCGGCACCGCCGGCCCCGGGATCGGGAGAGGAGCGCCCGTGGGGAGCCGGGACCGGGATCGGCTCCCGGAGCCGGGAAGAGCCGAGCCTGGGAATCGCGGGACACCGGGAGAATTCCCGGGGCAGCCGCGGGTTCCCCCCGGCACTCTCTGGTCTCGCCCGGTTCGGACGTTTTTAACCCCAAAGATGATTTTTGGTGCGTGAAAAATATTCGGGATTTTTAATGAACTCAAACCCAGCTCCTGCCTTCGAGCGAATTCCAGCTCCGGGGCAGAACTGCCGGGAGACCAAGAGGGGAGAATCCCGGGAATCCGAGAGGGGAGAATCCCGGGAAGCCGAGAGGGGAGAATCCCGGGAATCCGAGAGGGGAGAATCCCGCTGCCCCAAAAGCCAAGAGGGGAAAACCTCCCGTTCGAGCAGCGCCGGGACCGGGACGATTCCACCGCCGCTGGAATCAAACCTGACCCCGGCTGCTCCGCGGCTCCCGAAGGAGGGAAAATGAGGGAATTCRCGGCAAATCCCTGGATTTCGGAGCGGGTCGCAGCCAGCCCCGGCCCCTCCCCGGGCTCCGCGGCTCCGGTTCCCCCCGAACTCCCGGGCACGGGCAGACCCTTCCCAGGTCACCTCGGGTGACGGGGCCGCTGCGGCTTTTCCCGGTGTTCATTTTTCCTGCCCGGAATCCGCGGCGTTCCCGCAGCCCCGGGCTCGGCTCACYGGGCTCGGCTCACGGGGCTCCGCTCACCGGGCTGCGCTCACCGGGCTCCCCGAACCGGCCGGTTCGGCCCCAAAACGCGGCGGGGAAGGAGCGGCGGCGGTTTGGGGGACCCAGCCCCGCACCCCGGATCCCGCCGTGGCCTCTCTCCCGGTGCCACCGGGCCGGCAGCGGCTCCGGTACCGGCACAGCCCCTCCCCGAGCTCCGCGGCTCCCCCCGCTACCGGCGGGGCTGAATCACGGCCGCTCCGTGCCCGGGTGGCGCCTCCCGGTACCGGCAGCAGCCGCCCCGGTACCGGCAGGGTCCACCCGGATCGGCATCCCCCGGTACCGGCACCATCCGCTCCCGGCAGGGTCCGACCGGGTGGGGACCCCCCGGTACCGGCAGCAGCCGTGGCGGATCCGGCGTCTCCCGGTGCCGACACCCGGCACCTCCCGGTACCGCCGCGGTGCCGCCTCTCGCCTCCTTACCGGGTCGGAACCTGCCGGGAGCGCCCGGTCCGCCCCGGTGCCGGAGTGTGCGGGGGCGGCGCGGGGGCAGCCCGGGCTCGGGGCCGGTCCGGGGCCGGTTCGGGGCCGGTGCCGCCGCCGGGGCTGCCGCGAGCGCGGCCCCTTTAAAGCGACGCCACCGGGGCCGCGCGGAGCCGCCGCAGTGCTCCTACGTCATCACCCGCGCATCCAATGGCGGCGCAGCTTCCCCGCCGCGGAGGGGCGGGGCCCGCCACGGCCACGCCTCCTTTCCGAGGGGCGGGGGGAGCGCGCCCCGCGCGGGTCCCTCCGGCCGCCCCCGCCGCGCTCCCAAAGTTGCCAAATCGGGAAAAAACAACAAAATCCCCCTTCCCCCCCCCCAATAACCGCTCTGGTGTTGTGTAATTGAAGCCGTCTGGGGACGGGCTCTGCCCCCAAAGCCAAGCGAGGCGCTGCGGCTCTGAGTGAGAAAAACGCCCGAATTGTCCCCAAAATAAAGCCGGGGAAGGTCGGGGGGGGGGAGGCGGCCCCGCCGCGCTCCGTGCCCCGCCCGTCTCCGGCCGCAGCCGCAGGCGGGCGGGGAGCGGCGGCCGCGCGCTAATTTTGGGAGCCGGGACAGGGAATTGCAGGGTGGCGGTGCCAGGGAGCGCCCGCCGTGTCCGCGCCCCGCCCGCGGCTCCGGCGCTATCGCGGGGGCTGCAGGAGGCGCCGAGATAAAAATACCCGGGCAGCGCCCTCGGGGGGACGGGAGGCACCGGCCCGGCCTTGGAAACGCAGCAAAGAGACCAAAAAGCGCAGCAGAGGTTGGGGTTTTGCCCTGGCTTTTAATTAAAAGTGTCCAGGAATGGAAAGGCACGGACAGGATTCCGAAGGTCTGGAAAAGTCCGCGGGTTTCGCTCCGTGCCAGGGCGGCCGCCCCGGGAGTGCCACGTTGTCCCAGGGCCGGGGTCAGAGTCCCTAAAGCTGGAAATTTCCCTCCTTTTGGTAAAATTCTGTCCCAGAGCAGAGCTCGGGGCGTGTCTGGGACCTTGCCGGGCTCCCCAGTGCCAGAGGTGCCACCGGCCTCTCCTGGGGAATGTCAGGGAATTCTTTCAGGGAATTATTTCAGGGAATTCTTTTATCACCTGCTCCCCCCGGCACACCCCGGCTCTGGGATGCGCTCCCCGCTCCCCGGCCCGGCCCGGCTGCTCCTCCCGGGGATTTTCCCCCTCTGGAGCCGCTCCAGCCTCGCTCTCCGCGGGGCCGAGCGGGAGACTCCAAAGGGCGAATTCCCCACGGCCTCCGGCCCCCTTCCCACCGGGATCCAGCGGGGCAAAGATCATCCCAGGCTCACCCCAGGCTCACCCCAGGTTCACCCCAGGCTCACCCCAGGCTCACCCCAGCCCCAGGAGTTTGGCAGGAGCGCTCCCGGTGATTTTCCACTGCGGAGAGCCCCGGGGAGCAGGTGAGGACAGAGCCCGGGGCGGGCGCTCCTGGCAGCTCCTGGCAGCTCCTGGCAGCTCCTGGCAGCCCCTGGATGGCCGCAGGAGCCTCTTCCCAACGCTTGGATTCGCGAGGATCCCCCCCGAGGCCGGGACAGCCCCGTGCGGCTCCGCCCGCTCCAGGTTCGTCCCGGTTTTTGGGATCGCGGCGCTGTCCCCCCCGCGTGTCGCTCCCGCCCCGCAGCCGCATCCCAAAGGTTGGGAAGGGCCTGGCGGATCCATGGGATCGGAACTGCCGGCGCTGGAGCCCGCCGGCTTCTGGGGGAGTTCTGAGGGAATTGAGGCTTCCCTTCGCTCCCGAGGGAATTCCTGGGGCTCGCTCTCCCAGCCCATGGAAAGGAAACTTCCAGCTGCGGCCGCTCCCCTCCTGCCCCACACAAACAACTCCAAAATCCCGGATTTTAGAGCAGCACATTCCTRCCGAGTAAAATTCCGTGGTCAATATGAGGGGAAACCCCCCGGGGCTGAACAACGAGGCAGAAAATTCCATTTATCCCGCGGGAGTCATCCCGGTGGGGACACGGGCACGGGAAAGGCCCAGGGGTGGAGCCGAGGCCTTCCCGAATTCCCCAAATTCCCGCTGTGGAGCTGGGATTCAGTCGGGGCCCATCGGGAACCAAAGTGTTTTATACGGAATCATAGAATGGTTGGGGTGGGAAGGGCCTTAAATCCCATCCYGGGACAATTCCCGCTGTCCCAGGGAGCTCCGGCCTGGCCTGGGACACTTCCAGGGATCCAGGGGCAGCCCCGGCGTTACTGATCCCGCCGGGAATGCTCCTCCTTCCCATGGAAAAGGTTCCGCCTCTGGAAAAAGGTTCAGAAACCTGGGAATTCTCCTTTTCCTGCCACTCATCCACCGGGAGCGACACCTGGAGCACAGCTGGATCCTGCAGGGACTGACGGGCGACTCGGGAGCTGCTGAGAAATTTGGGAAAGTTGGAGAAGGAACTCCCGGGATCTGTCCCTGAGCATTCCCTGGGGGAGCTCTGCCCGYGGCCATTCCCAGGAAAAGGCACCGTTGYGGCACTTCAGGGGGAAAACAACTGAAAAGTGGGAAAACCAGAGGGATCAGGGAGATTCCTCCCTGCGAGGGGTTGGGGTGGGATTCCCAGGGAAGCCCCGGGATCCCTGGAATTGTCCCAGGCCAGGCTGGAGCACCCTGGGATCGGGGAAGGGTCCCTGGATGGGATTTCCCCTTCCCACCCAAACATCCCGGGATTCCCKGGCGAGGAATTTCTGAGGAGTTACTGAGGAACATCGGGAACGTTCCCGATCCAGGGAATCGCTCCTGGAGCGATCCCGGCTGCTCCACCGCCCTCTCCTGGCTCAGCAGCCCCGAAAYGTTCTCCGAGAGGAAAGGGCTCGATCCCAGGCTCCAGTGGGGGATAAAAGGGGGGGGGAAAGCAAAATAAAATGGGAAAAGAAAGCAAAATAAAATGGGGAAATTTAATGGGCCCCGCCGCGCCCTCCCAGCACYGCACATCACCGCCAGACCGGGAAGAGGGGTTGGAATTTTTAATCTTCTTCCACAGAAAGGAAGTTCATAAATCCTGCGGGTTATCCGACACAGAGCGAGGCCGGGGCGAAGAGCAGGAAAAAAAAAACCGTCCCAGATCTTTTGGAATTCTTGGAAGAGCAGCCTGGAACTGGAAAATTTATTGAGAAGGGGGGGAAAAAAAAAATCCCTTTGCAGAAGCGGGATACAAAGTGGATTTTTCGGGAATTCTGGGGGCTCTTCCAGAGGTTTTTTTTTCAGGGGTTTTGCCACAGGCCTGAACAGGGAATGGAGGCTGCAGGTGTGGAATGCAGAGAATTCCAGGGCGGAATTCCAAGGGTTGGGAATTCGGGACTGGCTTTTCCTGCCGGGAAGGGAGAGGGGGATTGAAATATCCTGGAGGAAATGGTTAAAAAACGCAGAACTCCAGGAATTCCCTGTCCATGATCCCACTGCATTCCCCAGAACTCCAGGAATTCCAGGAATTCCCTGTCCCTGATCCCGCTGCATTCCCCGCTCCCAGAATTCCCTAAGTCTGGAGAGCAGCCCCGGATTCATCCCTAAGTTGCCCCATCCCACGGAAAGCCAGGGAATGCCGCCCCAGACCATTCCCGGTGTGACCGGGGGGCTCCGCTCCCCGCTGCCGGCACTTCCCTCCTTCCTGCTGCGCTTCCCATTCCCAACTTTCCCCAGCCAGCAGGACAAAGCCTCCCTTCCGAGCCCATCCCGGCAAAATCCACACCCAGCAGCGGCGGCGGAGCTGAGAGAAACCGGGAAAAGGGAAAGAAAGTTAAAAAAAACCATAAAAACAACGAAAATCCCTAAAAAATGAATCAACCCCAGGGATCGCCGGCTGTGAGGAGACCCTGGCAGAGACCTCCGGGGATTTTTTTCCCTCTCTTCCCTGAAGCACCTTGGATCTGTGGGGTTGGGGGACGTTGGAAAAGCATTTTTGAGGAATCACATTTGGGCTGATTATAAAAATTTCTCTATTGTACAACAGAGGTGCAGCTACACTGGAAAATTACACCGCTTATGGAAATACAATTATTGGCATTATTGGCATTATCAGCATCATCATTATCATCATCATTATTTTTTCCTTTTTCTTTTTTTTTTTGTTTTAGAAACAGATTCTACTAAATAGGATCTATACAAAAAAACCTCTAAAATAATTTCTGTAGTAAAATAAAGAGTGTGTTAGGGGAGCTACACAAAAACAAGAGGAACTTTTGGGGTTGGTTTTTTTTCCTTTTTTTTGGGTTTTTTTTTTTTTGCTTTTCTGGGTTAATGCTCCGAGCTCGGGATGCTGAAAGGAACCATTACATACACAGTGATCATTAATGCTCTGTATTAATTAACTCACAGCCTTTCCCATTAGTACAAAGAGCCCCGGGCCCGTCCCCTCTTTGAGGAGAAGGCCAGGATATAAAAGCCAAGCAAACCTCATCAGCTGATATGAAATTAGAAAATCCCACCAGTCTCAGTAGCTGGAATTTAGAAAAGTCACCGGGAAAACACAAATTCGGGGGGGTTTCAGTCCTGCGGGCTCCTGGGGGCTCCGTGTGAGGTGACCGGGGGGGTTTGGGGCAGAGCTCGGCCCAGGAGCGGGGCAGGGGCAGGAGCGGGAGGGTGGATCCCAGATCCTGAAACTGGATCCCAGATCCCAAAGCTGGATCCCGGATCCCAAAGCTGGATCCCAGACCCAGACCCAAAACCCTGATCCCCAGCGCGGTGTGGGGCGGCGGGAGGGTGGATCCCCCGGATCCCAGAGCTGGATCCGAGATCCCAGAGCTGGATCCCAGACCCAGATCCCAGAGCTGGATCCCAGACTCCAGACCCGGACCCCAGAGCTGGATCCCAGACTCCAGACCCGGATCCCAGAGCGTGTCAGTGCGGCTGTGCCGGGCTGGCCTCGTCCAGGTGCCACCGTCACCGTGCCCACAGCGGTTCAGGGGCCCGATCCCGTGCCGGCTCCCAAACCTGGCTCCCGGCTCCCATCCCGGCTCCCGGCTCCCGCAGCCCGGCCCCGGGGCCGTGTCAGTGCGGCTGTGCCGGGCTGCCCTTGTCCAGGTGCCGCAGGAAGGCGCCGTCGCCGTGGCCGTGCCCGCGGTGGTTCAGGGGCTCGCTCTTGAACAGGGCGGGCGGCGGCGGCAGGTGCGGCACGGGGGGCACGGGCAGGTGCTGCGGGTGGTGCCCGTGCGGGTGGTGCCCGGGCGGCGGCAGGGCCAGGGGGCCGTAGGGGTGCGGGAGGGGCCGCGGGGGCACGGCCGGGCTCAGCCCCAGCGGGGTCCCCGCGGCCGGCGGGGCCGGGCAGGGGCCGGGCAGGAGCGCGGGGCCGGCGGCGGCGGCGGCGGCGGGGCCGGGGCTGGTGCCGGGGCTGGTGACGCGGAAGCATTTCTCCTTGTGCGCCTTGAGCATGTTGGAGAAGCGGAAGCGCTGCCCGCAGACGTCGCACGGGTACGGCTTCTCCCCGGTGTGCGTCCGCCGGTGCCGCTTCATGTTGGGCCGGCTGGTGAAGCTCTTGCCGCAGATCTCGCAGATGAAGGGCTTCTCTCCTGCCCCACACACACACACACACACACACACACACACGGCGGCCGTCAGGGCACCTGGAATGCTGCCCTGGTTCCCGGGAGAAGCCCTGGAAAACTCCCCGCGTGCCTGGGAGAACGCCCGGCATCGCAGCCACTGCCTTTGGGAAATCCTGGCTCAGTTTGGGGTTTGGGGACAAAAGGCTCTGAAATCCTGGTTCTCCTCGGGGTAAAGGGCTCCTCTGCTGCCCGACACACACACGGCAGCTGGAAAAGTCCCTGATTCCTGGGAGAACCCCTGGAAAGCTCCCCCCATCCATGGGGAAGCACTGCTGCCTTCGGGGATCAGKGGGGTTTAGGCACTCCTGGCTCCGCTCGGGGTTTGGGGCCAAAAGGYTCCGGGCAAGGGGCTCCCCCAGCCCAACCCAAGCAGGAATCAACCCCGACCCCCCGGGAATTCCCCCACAGAGAATCCCAGTTCAGATTCCTCCCGCGGCAAGGAACGGATCCAAGGCAACGAACCGACCCCTCCCACCCGATTTCCCAGGCGGGTGACACCTGCACCCCCAAATCCCGAGGGAATCTGGCGGGAATGCCTCCTCCCGGAGGTTCTCCCGGCCCTTACCCGTGTGTGTTTTCATGTGCTCGTCGAAGTACTGCTTCATGTTGAAGTCCTTGCCGCACCACTGGCACATGAACTGCTTGTGCCCGATGTGGATGCTCATGTGCGAGCGCAGCTGGTACTTGTACTGGAACCTCTCGTCGCAGTTCTGCCGGGAAAAACGGGAATTCCGGGCTTTGGGAAGCTGGGAACGAGCCCTGGGAGGGGTGGGGTGGGGAGGGAGGGGAGGGCGGCCGGGCTCGGGCAGCGGCACCGCACAGAAATGAGGGACCGAAGTCGTTTATTGAGGGCGGGGTTTGGGCTGGAATAAAGGTGTGGGTCAGGAGGGCGGAGAGGCCGGGATCGTGTGGGAAGAGCTGGGATCGTGTGGGAAAAGCCGGGATTGCGTGGGAAAAGCTCGGATCGCGCGGGAAAAGCCTGGCAGGGATGGGGTCATTCCAAGAAAAAAGGGTTCCTGTGGGTTCGGAGCCGCCAGGTCTCAGCTCAGCCCTGTGTCCACTAGAGGACTCTGCTTCCCTCCAAACCGGCTCCTCGCGGCCCTTCCCGGCTCTTTCGGAGGGAATTTCTTTCCCTGGAATTCCCATCCCCGCTGTTCTCGCTCCGTTGTCTCTCCCAGCCCCGAATCCCATCGGGATTCCCACAGATTTCCCCGTCCCCTTCCCTGCTCCGGGCACTTCCCAAGGGCAGGCGGGGAATTCCAACCCCGAATTCCCAGGAATTTACCAGGGAATATCACGCTTCCCACCAAACTGAACTCAGCCTCGGAGCACTGGCTCAGATTTTTGGGAGTTTCTTGGAGAACTCCGTTTTTCCCCCCAAAATTGAAAGTCAAGCAGTGATTCCTGTATTTTCACGGTGTTTTCCCTTCTCCCAGCTCCAATTTCCAGGGAAAATTAACAGGATTTGCACCAGGCTCTGCCGTGCAGGGAAAACTGGGATTCAAATCCTTTTTCAGTGGGAGAAACACAACCAAGCAAACCCATCCGTGCTGGGATCGCTGCTCGRTGAATTCCCAAAACTCTGATGAAACCGCCCCTCATTCCCACRGCAGCCAATCCCATTCCCATCTCCTGGAAGTGTTCCCTACGGATTTAACCCCCTCAGTCCCTCCAGAGATCCCTGACGGGTGTGGGGGGATCCGTGCTGGGATCACCGCTGGGCGATTCCTCCGCACGGACAATTCCCAAAACTCCGACGAGACCGCCCCTCGTTCCCACACCGGCCAACCCCATTCCCATCTCCCGGGAGCGTTCCCCGCGGATCCATCCCCGCGGATCCATCCCCGCGGATCCACCAGCAGGAGCGGCGGCCTCACCTCGCAGCGGAAGGGCTTCTCCCCCGAGTGCTGCAGGGAGTGCACCTTGAGGGACATGCTGCGCTTGAAGGACTTGCCGCACGTCTCGCAGGTGAAGGGCATGTCCTTGGTGTGGGCTGCAACACAGCGGGGTCACACAGGGGGCTGGGGGAGGGATTCCCGAAAATCCCGAGCGGGGAACGCAYTCCTGCCGCCGGCTTGTGCCTACGGACCGAGCTGCGCTCACCCCGGGGCTTTCTCGCTGCCGGACACGAGGGATTTAGGACTTTGTCCTAAAAATAAAGCTCGGACGGCCGGGATTGTCTGGTTTTCAGGGAATCCCAACATTTTGGGGTTGGAAGGACGTTAAAGACCCCCAAAGATCCAGTTCCGGCCCCTCCCACGATCCCAGGTGGCTCCGGCCTGGCCTGGGACACTTCCAGGGATGGAGCAGCCACGGCTTCCCTGGGAATCCCATCCCAAATCCCATTCCACCCTGCCAGGGAGGAATCCCATCCCAAATCCCACCTAAACCTCCTCTCTTCCAGAGATTCCCGTTACCATCTCTGCTCCCTTCCACCACAAGTTTCCCCCTTTGAGTTTTAACTGAACAGGAGAGGAACCAACCCATGCCTGAATAATAAAGATCAATAATATTAATATTATTAATGATAATAATGATAATCTTTGGGAAGTGCTGTGCTGGGGGAAGAACAGGAGATGATCCATCCCCRCCCTCTGGCAGTGGGAAGCCATTCCCTGTGTCCTGTCCCTCCATCCCTTGTCCCCAGTCCCTCTCCAGCTCTCCTGGAGCCCCTCCAGGCCCTGCAAGGGGCTCCGAGCTCTCCCTGGATCCTTCCCTTCTCCAGCTGGACATTCCCAGCTCTCCCAGCCTGTTTTCTCCCTGATTATTTTCATTTTCCCTGGTTACTTTCCTTCCCAAAGCCCCGACTCTGGGTGCCAGCGGTGCCCCCCGACTCACCAACCATGTGTTTGCGCACGTGGGCCATGGTGTAGAACTTCTTCTCGCAGATCTCGCAGGAGAATTTCTTCTCGGCGTAGCCGTGCACGATCTTGATGTGCTCGTGGAGGGACCAGAGCTTCTTGAAGGATTTGTTACAGGAGACGCACTGGGGACGGGACAGAGAGAGGGACGGGGTGAGGGAGGGTCGGGCTGGGGGGGTTAAGCCAAGGTTTCGCTCTGGCACGACAGCAAAAAAGCCCAAAACGGTGAAAAAGCTGCCTCAGAACGTTCAATTTGTGATTTACACCTGAGAGAAGCGGGAGGGGAGGGGCAGAACCCCATTCCCAAAATCCAGCAGCACRGGAGCCGCCCAGGGACACCTCACAGGCCCTGGGGCTGCTGGGGGGATCCAAACGCTCAGAGACGGAAAATCCAAACCCTCAGAGAGGGAAAATCCAAACATTTTCAGTGAGAAGGATCCAAACCCTTGGAGTAGAAGGAATCCAAACATTTTCAGCGAGAAGGATCCAAACCCTTGATGCAGAAACAATCCAAACCCTTCGAGTGGGAAAATCCAATCCCTTTCAGTGATAAAAACCCAAACTTTCAGAGCAGGAGGAATCCAAACCCCTGGAGAGGGAAGAACCCCACAGGGCCGGAGGAGGCCGACACCATTAAATTCCCTCCATCCCCATCCAGCCCTTCCTGACCCCCCAAATCCCGGTGTGGCCGGTCCAAGCTCCCTGATCCTTCTGGCTCTCCGTGGAAAGCAGCTCCCATCCCGCTGGAGACTCTGGGATCAGCTCCTGGAGCAAATCCAGGCGTCACCTCCTCCTCCTGCCGTGTTCTGGCTCCTCATTTATTAAAGGGATCGCTGGAGGTCCGAAGCGACACCGGAATGTGAGAATTCCTTCCCAAAACTCCTGCGGGATGTCCAGGAATGCAGCCCCCAGGGGATCCAGGGGTTTTCAGGCAGCTCTTCCTTCTCCCAGCAGCTCTTCCTAAAAACTCCATTAAAAAATCCRTGTCCGACGTGGAAAATCCCAGCTGGCAATCCGGGTGTGTGARGGAACCGAATCATCTTCACCTCTGGAGGAACCGTGCCTCGTGATTTTGGGGTTTTTTTGGGGATGTTTGGGGTTCTTTTGGGACATCTTCATTCCCCAGCCCATCAATTCCCCCCCTTCCCTGTCAGTCCGAAGGGCTGGGCGCTGATTAACGAACAAATTAATCAACTCTGCTCGTTTGGGCTGCTCCTTCTCCGCTTCCACAGGGCCGGGATCTCCGCAGGCTCGGGAATTCTGGTGCAGCTCTGCCTCCACAACTCCTGCTGGGATTTCCCTCTTGGGGAGGGGGGGGGAAGAAATTCCTAGAGAGTAAAGAAATGCTATGGAATGCTCCCAGATCCTGGGATTTACAGTGAAAGGAGCCCTTGGAGAGGTCACGTCTACAACGCAACTGAGGATTAAAACACCGACACCGAGAGGGACCACGCAGAGCTCACGGTGACCCCAGGAATTCAGTGAAGGTGCCGATTCTGACGGATGAAAAAGCAGAAATTACCTGGAAAAAACGGATTTATTCCATCCCTGGGATGAAAATCTGGGAGCAGCCAGCCCTGATTATCGCTCCACTCCAACACCAAACCGGTTTTATTCCGGGGCAAAGCTCCCCCCTTGACACATTTAACCCTGAATTCAGGAAAGTTTTCACGTTCCCTCAGTCCTGTCGCCCAGGGGAATGGAAACACATCGACAGGCAGCTGGAAAACACATCCCAAAGRTCGGGACAGGAAAAGATCTGCTGGATTTATGCTTGGATGCTGAGGTGACTCTCAGTGCTGCTGGCACTGGGGAAGCTTGGGGATGTTTCTGGACCRGATTCCTCTGGATTTAAACCATAATTTCTRTAATTTCTCCTCTTCCTATCGCTTTTGGATGCGTGTGTGGAAGGCTACAGGACATTTCTCCATTTTATGTGTTCAAATTATTCAGGAATTCCTGCTTAAATTTCAATTCCTGCTTTAATTCCTGCTTAAATTCCATGCTCTGAATGGGCCCCCCTGGATGCTGGGGCATCCCTTAAATTCCCACTTAAACGCCCCCTGCTGCACTGAACTTTTAAAATATTTCTTTCAAAAGCTGCAAAAATTAAGTTTGTGTTAATAAATCCTTCCTCCAGTCCTCCTGCTCCGGGCTGAGACGCAAGGAGAACAAAAAAMCAGCGCAGAGTTACAGAGAGCTGGGAAAAGAGCTTGGAAAAGAGRAATTGCAGTAAATATTCCACGTCTCCCACACGGTGGGGATTGAGGATCAACCCAGTTCAGCGCTGAAGGCAAACACACAGTGACAAAATGTTCAGTTATTGTGGCCAAGCTCTCACAAAAAAACCCCTCGTTGCCCGAAAAATTCCAGCTGCCCAAAAATCCAACCGGAGCTGCTGCTGCTGCTGCTGGGAGGATTTCAGGAGGAGGGGGGCGAGAATAAGGCCAAAAAAGCAGATTTGGGGTGCCAGAGAAAGCAGSAGATTCGCCCAATCCCCCGGGACAGAGGTGCCCAGGGGCCAGGCACAAACCCCAGAGGGATCGCAGGCTCCGGAGCTCTTCCCACAGCTCCCAGAGCTTCCCACCAGAGCTGCTCCTCCCAGTGCTGGGGGGAAATCGGAGCAGCTGGGGAGAAAAACGGAGATTTTGGTGTCTTCAGAGAGATTTGTGGGGTTTTCACGCTGGGGAAAGGGCAGGCTCGGGGTTCAGGTTCTGAATTCGAACCCTCTACGAGCACTCTGGGAATTCCTGTACCCCGTTGTCTCAGTGGGGTTTAAGGTCCCATTTTAAGCCCAGCCCAGGTCCTGACTCCACTCTGCCTCTCTCACCTGCTTGCCTCTCTGGGATCTCACAGATTTCCCGTTCCAGTGAATTCCTGGAATCCCATTTTCCCTGGAAACCTCACCTGGCCACACTGTGGGACTGAAACCCCTGGAATTCTGAACTCGGTGAGAGCTGCGGGTGCTCAGCAGCAGGAGGAGGATTGACCACAGAGCTTCAGGTTTTTGGGAGCAGTTACTCTGGATTCTGACCCTGTTAAAGCAGCTTTGTGTTCCCAACTCACAGTTTACTCCTGGAGCAACTGCTCGGAGCAGCTGGACTCTCTTTTCCCTGCCATCCCCTCCTCTTGGGAGACCCCAAAATGCGGGATAAGGCAGAGACGGGGCCTGGCTCAGAACCTGGGGCCGTGCAAAAAAGAGACTTTCCCCCTGTGAAGCGTCCACCAGCCGGATCCAGGGCACGCCGGGAGGAGTGGGGATCTGGCAAGCAGGTGAGCAGACCTACCTGGATGTTTTTTTCACAGTCAGTTTGCTGGTGGAGGGACAGCTCACTCTCTAGCACAAATTTCTTCCCACATTTGTCGCAGATCTGCATCCGCCTGTGAGTGACGTTCATGTGCTTCTCCAGGTACCAGCGTGTGTTAAACACCCTGGGGCACTTCTCACAGGTCAGAGTCTCCTTCTCTTCACACTTTGATTTCTGCACAGGTGCCTTGGGCTCCTTTGCAGCTTTCTTCTTACGCCTGGGGGGCTCCGCGCTCTTTCTGCGCCCCCGCGTAGCTCTGGGTGCCGGGGAGGTGGCGGCTGCCGCGGCAGAGGCGGCTCTCCTCGTTCTCCTCTGCGCAACACTAACCTTCTCCACTCTTTTCTCCTTTTTCTTCTGCCTCTCATTCTCCTCATAATCATTACTGTCTTCCGTGGCCTCTTCCCCACTGTCACCCTCCTCTTCCTCACTGCTGGTCTTAAGGACAGCAGTGTCTTTGGACTGGGAGGGGACACCCTTCTCCCCTTTGGACACATTTAAGGTTTGGTTGTTAAGGTTTACCTCCACTATAATCTGCTCCCTTTTGTAAGTCACTTCATCTTCCTCCTCTTCCTCCTCCTCAGAGTCGTCAGAGTTTTCCCTGTCTTCTTTCACAGCCCGGACCTCTCCTACCGCTCTGCTCTCCCTGAAAAACGGCTGCTCCTCCCTCTCGTGGAGGTGGCCTTTGCTCATTTTGCTGTCCACCAGCACCGAGAAGGGGCTCCCTGACTCCCTCTTGTACACCTTGGTGGACAGGTCGAGCTCCTGGCTGGGGTAGAAGGCGGGCGGCCCCTGCGCCCGGCGCGCCTCCTCCTGCGCCATGCCCGCCCCGGGGGGCTCCCCCAGCTGCTGGCACGCCTTGGCTGCTTGGCTCATCTGGGGGGGCTGCTCCGGCTCATGGAGCGCCTTCCATCCCACGGAACCCGGCGGGGAGCTGCGGCTCGCGGGGGCTCCTCGGGCCCGGCGCCTCTTCCATCGGAGCCCGGCGGGGTTCGGGGTCCTGGCTGCGCTGGGAAGGGGGTCGGGATCACGGCAGGGGCAGGGCGGGGAGGGTTCTTCTGCGGGAAGCGGCCGAGGAGCCCTCGAGCATTTTATCTGCAAGAGAATACGGAGGGAAGAGTCAGCCGGAAAAGAACCGCCGGAATCGCGGCAAATCCTGCGTCCGCGGGGCTGGGGGAAAGGCCGGGGGGGCTTCCCAGGAGGAGCTGAGGGCGGGCTGGGGTGGGAAAGGGAGGGACGAACAGCAGGGACCGGGACTGGCAGCAGATTCCCAGGGATGGAAATCCGGGCGATGGATACTCTCCATCCACCAAGGATCACCTCTGGGCCACAACCGTTATCTCCTGGATTTTCGGGAGCACTGACAGCCCCACAAACATCGGGGAGCAGGACTGGCAGCAGATTCCCCAGGGATGGAAACCCAGGCGATGGATACTCTCCATCCACCACAGCCGTTTCTCCTGGGTTTCCGGGAGCACTGACGGCCCCCAAACTCTGCCCTGCTCCCACAAACGTGGGGCACACCCACCCCAGAACGCCCCAAATCTCCCCCAGCCCATCCTCGCATATTCCAGAGTCACATTCCAACAACAGAGACAGTGCCCGAGGAATTTCGGCGGAGCCGTTCTCACCTCGCAGCACTAAACCCCGGACCGGGAACACCCCAGAGATCCCTCAGGCAGCCCCTGGATTTTGAGGGATTGGAGGCAATTCTCCCTTTGTCTCGCTCTCCCTTCCCCCAAGCTCCTTAATCCCCAGTGCGGCAGCCAAACAATATCAATTTGCCCATCCACGTTTCCCCGCGGTTTTCCAGGCTGGAATTTGCCCAGGACGCTGCCACTTCCTCCTGCGGGAAGCGCCACGTGCTCCCCCAGGGACACAAAGCGATGGATCCCTCACGCCGGGACAGTCCCGGTGTGGGAGCCGGGCACCGCAACACCGAGCTCAGGAACACCCTGGGAATTCCCGAGCTGCACCTGGGATCTGAGGGTGCAGGGAAGGGGAATTAATTAATTAATTAATTAATTAAGGACAGAGACGTCCCAGAATGGTTTGGGGTGGAAGGGACATCAAATCCCATCCCGTTCCATCCAGGGACACCTCCCACCACCCCAGGGTGCTCCAGCCTGGCCTGGGACACTTCCAGGGATGGGGCACCCACAGCTGCTCCGGGAATCCCATCCCAGCCAGGAATCCCTTCCCGGGATCCCATCCAATCCTCCTCTCTTCCAGAGATTCCTGTATTATCATTTCTGTTCCCTTCCACCACAGTTTTCCCCCCTTTGGAGTCAACTATCAGTGAACAGGAGAGGAACCAACCAATGCCTGAATAATAAATATTAATTAACAATAATAATAATAATAATAATAATAATAATAATAATAATAATAATAATAATAATAATAATAATAATAATAATAATAATAATAATAATAATTTTTGTGAAGTGTCACACTGGGGCAAGAATGGAAAAATAACCAGTTTGATCATAAACTTAATTAAAACAGCTTCTTGAGCACTTCTCCAGGGTTCCCAAATTATTCCAGAGCATCCTGAAGGTGCCTGGCAGTGCCTGCAGCCTCAGCACCACAGCAGGGCCCATTCCCACTGCTCCATCCTCAAATCCCACATTCCCAGCTCCACAGGAAATCCCTGGAGATGGGCTGTTAACGCTGGCTTGTTAAAACTCACATTCAGATGGAAAAAATATAAAATAATCTGGTTTTGGTGAGGCAAAATTCCCAACCCTACACCCAGGAAGCCGTGGGAAGGATGAATCCCAGTTTGGCTTTTCCTTCGAGTGGAATGAATTATTCAGGAGCTCAGAAAAAAATCCCTGTTCCATGCAGAAAATACCTGATTATTTCCTCCTCATATTAAGCATCTCTAGGAATCTGCAGGAGGAAATCAGGAATTCCACCACCRAGCCAGGATAGCACAAAATTTGCCAGGAAAAGGAAATTTCACCTTCCTCCCCCATTTTACTGAACTGCAAAAAACTACTGTCAATATCTCACCTCTGCTCACCGAAGGGATATTATGTGTAAAAAACCACTTTTTATCAACAGGTACCACCTCAAATCAAGCCCACAGAGGGGTTTATTCTGAATTACCAAAGCTGTTTGCTCCGAAAACCACTTCACTCTGCAGCATCAGTCGCTGCTGTGGCTTTGAACCTTTCACTGCCACCCTCGAGGGACCCACAACTTTCAAAACCATTATTTAAATGTAAAGCAAAGCCCTCCTCAGCCCTTTAGTACAAACAGCAGCTCTGAAATACTGCCCCAAAAATGCTCTTAAAACACTTCTTTCCCCCCTTTTAAATTTCTAATCCCAAAGCAGCGTTTGGGTGTTTTTAATCCCCCTCCTTTTTTTGTTGTTTTAAAGGTGAATTTAATTTTATCAACGCCGATTTTTCCACAGAACGAATTCCAGTCACGCTGCCAAAGGAGAGATGCAGGCCCTGATTAAGATGTAAAAAGGAAACAAGAGTTTCAAAGCGATTTTTGATGCTTATCAAGCCTCAAACCTGGGGAATATCTGCAGAGCGAACCCCGAGCGATCAAAGATCACACGAGGTTTGCAAAGTCTCCGACATGAAAGCCTCGAACTCCGAACAAAAAAAGAGCACAATTTGCAGACAAAAGTGTGGGTGGAGGAAGCTGTGAGTGTGTGGGAGCGACTTCACACCGAGCTTCTGAAGAAAAACCGCATTTTTTTGGTGTTATCGGCACTAAAAATAGAGAGACTCGGGCTCCGCCGGGGAGGCCTCGGGGCCGTCCGGGGCTGAGGGGAGCGGGGCCGGCTCGGCCATCGCTGTGTGGGGACAAGGGACAGGACCCGAGCCGGGATGGACTGCAGGGAAAGCCGAGGATTTCAAGGAAAAAGTGAGGAGAAGCAAATTGGGGGTGTGAGGAAAAGCTGGGGGTGTGAGGAAAAGCTGGGGGGAAACTGACTGAGGGTGTGAGGGAAAACTGAGGACTTTGGGAAAAGCCTGAGGGTGTGAGGGGAAACTGAGGAAAAACTGAGGAAAAACTGAGAGTGTGAGGGAAAACTGAGGATTTCGGGAAAAGCTGAGGTAAAACTGAGCATTTCAGGAAAAGCTGGGGGTGTGAGGAAAAGCTGGGGGGAAACTGACTGAGGGTGTGAGGGAAAACTGAGGATTTCAGGAAAAGCTGAGGAAAAACTGAGCATTTCAGGAAAAGCTGAGGGTGTGGGGAAAAGCTGAGGGGAAACTGACTGAGGGTGTGAGGGAAAACTGAGGAAAAGCTGAGGGTGTGAGGGAAAACTGAGGATTTCAGGAAAAGCTGAGGAAAAACTGAGGATTTCAGGAAAAGCTGAGGAAAAACTGAGGATTTCAGGAAAAGCTGAGGAAAAACTGAGGATTTCAGGAAAAGCTGAGGGAAAACTGAGGATTTCAGGGAAGCCGAGGGTGTGAGGAAAAGCTGAGGGTGTGAGGGAAACGGGATTTGAGGAAAAATGAGGATGTTAGGAAAAACTGAGCATTTCAGGAAAAGCTGAGGGTGTGAGGGAAAAGATGRGGATGCCAGGAAAAGCTGAGGATGTGAGGGAAACAGGATTTGAGGGAAAATGAGGATGTTAGGTAAAGCTGAGGGTGTGAGGAAAAACTGAGRGTATGAGGAAAAGCTCAGGATTTCAGGAAAAGGTGAGGATGTTTTCTCACTGAAACTCTGTGAAATCCTCAGGTGACGTGAATTCTGGAGTGTGAACCAGCAGGGAATAAACACGGATTGCAGCGGGGAAAACACAAAGTGAGGGCTAAAATGACATTTTTGGGGTGTCCTGCGCAGGAGTTGGACTCGATCCTTGTGGGTCCCTTCACTCAGGATATTCCCAGATTCCATGAACGGGTCCGCAAGAGCTCAAAAAATCTGCAATATTGCAATAAAAACGCCTCAATAAACTCTCCCAGTTGGAAGCACAGGTGCCTGGAACATGCCCAGCCATTCCCAAACAGTAGGAAAACACATCTGGTCCTGGTTCCACCCCTTAGGAAGAGGAATCAGGGCTGTCKCACAGGAGGGAATTATTTAAATTATTTCTCTCAGCCCCCAATCCCTTCTTTCTTGTGCATCCCGCCTGCTTTAGGTGCAAAAAACCCCAGAAAAATCTGGTTTTAAGTGGCGAATTTTATCTCCCAGAGCCTCACTCTGGCACATCCCGATGCTTTTGCATTTCCATGGGAAGTGCTGGAGCCGCCTCAGCCCATGGAAATGCAAAATAAATGCAAAATAAAGAGCTGAGTGCTGCTAACGACCCTATTCCTATCCCCATTCCCATTCCCAAACCTCGGGACACACCTGAGCTGCAAGAGCAGCTCAGCAGAGCCTCAAATCACCAGGAAAATGATCCTGAAAGAGAAACAGGGAAGGGAAATCCCGTTTGCCACAATTTGGGGATGCTGCACCCCGGCCGGAGGATATTTGGGAGCAGCATTCCCAGTTCCCGAGGGAAACAGAGGAATCAGAACTGCTCCTGTCACGGCCAGCCCCGAATTCCCTCGGAATAGCTTTTCCCTCAATTCCTACGGAGAATCAGGCACGGAACGCTCCGTGGTGACTGCGGGGTCGTGCTTGGGTGGGATTTTGGCCATTCCCAAAATAACCAGGGAGAGGTCCTTGGCAGGGACACAACGGCCTGGAGAAGAGGATAAATCCTGTGAATTCTGGAATTCCGGGGCTAGGCAAAAGCGTTTTTTTGTAGGACAACCCGAGGATGCAGCTCCCACCTCATCTGGCCCTTTTTCCAGCTGTTTTTTGGCCATTCCCAAAATAATGAGGGATAAGGCCCTGGAGAGCCCTGGCAGGGACACGACAGCCTGGAGAAGAGGGGATGAATCCTGTGAATTCCGGAATTCCAGAGCGCGTCCCACAGGACAGAACGCAGCTCCCACCTCATCCCGCTGCTTTTCCAGCTGGTTTTTGGCCATTCCCAAAACAACCCGGGGCAGGTATTTTGCTGACTCAGCTGGCAGCTTGCCTCCAAGTGTTCCCACAGGCTCCTGGAAAATCAAGATTCCCAAATCCCAGGAAAAAAAAAAAATTAAAAAAAAAAGAATCAATAAAATCCTGCCACTGAAACATCGAAACCACGAGGAGAAACCCTCGGGCTCTCCCCATTCTTCAAGAAGAATGATCCGGCTGCATCCAGAACTCTGGGAGACACAAAGCCTTTCAAACCGGCCATTCCTGGATTTTTTTCAAGCATTATCTCCACGAAAAATCGTCCCAGGGGTTTCCATGTGGGAATTTTATAACCCCTCCGATTTTGCAATAAACGGGGGGGTGTTTAATTGGCTCTGAAAGAGTTTTAGATCCAACAGCCGCAAACTCAGCGCTTTTCTTGAGGCAGAAAAAAAAATAAATCTTAAAATAAGTTTTAGCTCTTTACACTCAAATCACAACTCCAGGCCCTTCCCACCACCTGAAATACCTAAAAATTAAAAAGCTGTGGCTGAATTAGGAAATTCCAGCTATTCCAATCTCTTCCTGCATCTTTTAATGCAAAAAAAAAAAACCARCCCAGGTGGTTCCCACTCACATTTCCCATTTATCACTCTTCTATCATTATTTGATAATTTTTAGACAAAAAAAAAAACTTTCTAGGACCACATTTTGACTCTTTAAATTTGCAAACTCTCCAAACAGGTGCCCAAACTCCTTTTTTTTTTCCTTTAAAACCTCGTATTCTCATCCCTCTCTGCTCACGTGGCTTGAAGACAATGAAAGCTGYGCTAAGATTTAATTCAGATTTTATTTCAATTATGGCACTTCCCATTAAGCGTCACAGACCCCGGGCTGGCACAGGATCGCAGGAACGGTGTAAATCCCAACAAGGAAATCTGCCATCAGCATCTCTTGCCCAAAATTAGCATTTTTGCCCCCAAAGAGGCCCCAGAGGTGTCTCCGTGTCTTTGGATATGCAGAGGTGTAAATGAAGCGTCAATGTCCTGCCCCAAAGCCCCGGGAGAAATTCCTACTTGGGCACTTCCCTGCAGGAAAAATCCCAATTTAAGCACGAATTTGGCAAAAATTAAGGAATTTTTATGCCCGGCCTCTTAAATGAGACTTTTGCAATGGGGAGAAYGGGGAAAACCAGCAGATTTTGGGCGTTTTACAGAAGAATTCAGGAATTTTTCGCACCGCACATCCCTGCCCCGGCACAATTTGTATTTTGTAATAATAAAACGTTGGAATAATTCCCTCAGAATGTCACACACCAACTTCAGAGTCTCTCACTCACGGTTTAATATCATTTTTAAACCCTTCTGGATTCATTTCCAGGCTGCCAGCTCATCCTAAAACACCCTGCTCGACACTTTGGAGCTTTGCTGAGAGCGAAATGTGGCAGGAAAAAAGAAGATTTAAACAGCAAAAAAATCATTTAAAAATCATCCTTGGCTTCCCAAGGCGCGAATTGGAAGTTTGTTCCCAGAGTTTGTTCCTCTCACACCACTGGAATGTGCTCATGGAGAGGCTCAAAATCCTCCCCGCTTTTCATCCTGGGCTCTTTGCACCCCGCAAAATTTGGATTTCGGGATCCCCAGCAAGTTCGGGAAAGGCTCCGTGGCCGCCCCAAAGGCCGAGGCAGCGGCGGGGCCGCCCTGGGGAGATGCTGCAGCTCCGGGAAGGAGGCACCAAGGGCTGGAAAATCCCYAGGGAAAGAAAGGGCTGGCACCGGGAGCTCCCCTTCCTGTCCTCACCTGGACGCCTCCTCCCGCCTCTGCCTCTCCAGCTTCCCACAAAAACACCCCTGAAAACTCCGGGTTTGKGTMTTTTGGTGGGATTTTAACGGGATTTGCGGAATCCTCAAACTCTCCTCAGTGCTGATGGGCAAATAGCTTCAGGAGCTTCCCCTTCCTGTCCTCACCTGGACTTTTTTTGGGATCTCCCTCCAAAATCCCACAAAACCCTCCCTTCATCCACCTGCAGGGGCTCAGTTTTACACCTTCCAGTGGGATTTAAGCAGCTGAATTCCCAAATTCTCCTCAGTGCTGATGGACAAACAACTCCAAGAGCTCTCCCTTCCCTTCCTTACCTGCACTTCTCCTCCCACCTTTCCCTCTCAAATTCCCACAAAAACACACCTAAAACCTCTGGTTTTGTGTCTTTTACTGGGATTTTCACTGCTGAAATCCCAAACTCTCCTCAGTGCTGACGGACAAACACCTCCAGGAGCTTCCCCTTCCTGTCCTCACCTGGACTTTTTTTGGGATCCCCCTCCAAAACCCCACAAAACCCCCCCGTTCATCCACCCGCAGGGGCTCGGTTTTACACCTTCCAGTGGGATTTCCACTGCTGAGTCCCCAAACCCTCCTGGAGCAGCCCCGAGGTTGCCACCAGGACGCTCCGTGCCGGGGTGACCCAGATCCAGGCGGGTGTTGCCGAAGCTCCGCGTGCCACCCCCGAGCCTCCCCCGTTGCGCTCCCCGGTGTCGCCACGCTCCCGCGATTCCCGCCGTTCCCGGGTTATCGCCGGCAGCTCCCGAGCTGCTCCCACGCCTTGGGAGAGCACGAGGCAAACTTTGGGGGGGAAACAGCGCGATTTGGCTTTCAGCAACGCCGACAAAACGCGGCCGAGCGCGCCCGGCCCCACTCGGGTTCATCGGGGAAGGAGATCCCAACAAAACTCCTCCGGGCAGGGATCGGGATCGCACCTCTGCGAGGGAGCCAGAGCTGGGCTGGGAGACACAAAAACCCTTGGCCGAGCCCAAAAAACCTTCCCAGGTTTTACAAGTCTCAAGCTTAAACCCCCTTCCCACTGGTTCCCTGTATTTTATCCTATTTTTTCCCCTCTTAAATTCCTTGTCCAACTCCGGACATCCCATCCCGCTGAGATTTTATTTATTTTATCCCATTTCCGCCCTTCCTAATTCCTTATCCAACTATGGGCATCCAGTCCCACTGATTGCCTGTATTTTATCCCATTTTTCCCCTTAAATTCCTTATCCAGCTTTGGTCACCATGTGCAGTTTGCCTCCCCACRAAGGCACACCCCATAATTCCATAATTAATTCTTCCCACCAGCGAAGCCCTAAAAGAACCTTAAACAAGCAGGAATTGGGGATTTCGGGGCAGATTTTTCCTCCTGCCTGGCACAGCAGCAGCAAAGTCCTGCACCTGCAAGGCCCAGCCGGGCTCCAACTCAAATATTTGCAGCTTTTTTTTGTGTGTACAGCATTCCCAAAAAATCCCGGAGCTCTGCGGATCAATGGACGCTCGCCTGTAAATTTTCAACTCTAAAACTTCCTGCTCGGGAGGGAGGAACAAAAAAAGAGAATTTCTGCCACTTTCTCCTCCCAGGTACCACAAATATTCCTGCCTGGCAGGGGCTGGGATGGAATTCCCAGGGAAGCTGTGGCTGCCCCATCCCTGGCAGTGTCCAAGGCCAGGTTGGAGCAGCCTGGGATGGTGGGAGGTGTCCCCGGATGGGATTTAAGGTCCCTTCCCACCCAAACCATTCCATGATTCCACATTCCCCCAGAATCCCAGCTGGAAAACTTTCCCTTGTTTTTATCCCAACGAACTTGGCTGAACAGGTTTTCCCTCAAATCCTAACCTAGATCCCAATCCCAGCAGCTCCCCTGCCTTTCCCATCACCTCCCTAAAACCCACATTTCCAGAGGGGAAAAAAATCCCATTTCAGGGAAAAAAAACATCCCATTTCAGAGGAAAAAAAATCCCATTTCCAGAAGGAAAAAAAATCCCATTTTCAGGGGGAAAAAAAATCCCATTTCCAGAGGGAAAAAAAAAATCCCATTTCAGGGGAAAAAAATCCTGTTCCCAAAGAGAGCAGCCCCAGCAGAAGGTGCTGGAAAAGCTGCTGGGAAATAATGGGAAAACTCCCAGTGTGAAACCTCCCGAGGGAAGGGTGTCGGGAAGGGCGCAGGAATCTCCTGCAGCTCCGCTGTTAATGAGTTTAAGCTGCTGCTGGCACCGAGGCCCTGCCGGAGTTTCACTCCCTGTTTTCCAGCAGGGAGGAGCAACCTACAAAATTCCAGGTTCAAAATCCCTGGGAAAATCAATTTAATTTGGGAATTGGGCACTGGGAGTTTGGGTTTTTGGGGAAATGGGCCTGTTGTGCTTTATTAGGTATGAGAACGACAGGAATTCTRCTCCCAAATCCTGGGAAAACACCCTGGGAAGGCACAAAATCGGGATAGAATTTGCCTCTTTTATATGGGATGTGTTTATAAACCTCAAGGAGAAATCAGCTTTTCATTAAAATGCTCTTCAAGGAGGAAAATCCGTGACAGGTCCCACACAGAAACCACCCTGCCGGAGTTTCACTCCCTGTTTTCCAGGAGGGAGGAGCAACCTATGAAATTCCAGGTTCAAAATCCCTGGGAAAATTAATTTAGTTTGGGAATTGGGCACTGGGAGTTTGGGGTTTTTGGGGAAATCTGTCTCTTGTGCTTTGCTAATTGTGAGAACCACAGGAATTCTGCTCCCAAATCCTGGAAAAACACCCTGGAAARGCCCAAAATTGGGATGGAGTTTGCCTCATTTAGATGGGAATATATTTAAACAAATCAGCGTTTGATTAAAATGCTCTTTAGGGCATCAAATCCGGGACAGATCCCACAGAAAACCCCCCTCTGGGTCAAGAGATTCCTTAAATTTTGCTGCAATCYGGGAGCTGCTGGGAAGTTTTTAAGGCCTTGTGTTTGCAGTGGGAACAGCTGGGAATGGGGCCCTGGGATCCACGGCAAGAACAGGTTAAAAATGCCACTTTTTTGCTGGAAAACACTGGAATAACTCAACCACGTTCCCTTGAGGGAGCTCAGGACGGGGCAGGGGGATCTCACCTGGAGCCAGGATCTGCTTTAACATCTCAAGCGTGAAACTTCACGGGAATAAAACGAACTCCGCAGAAAAATYCACATTTTTTCCTAATTATCGTGGGGGGAAAAAACTTCCAGATATTCACACAATAAAACACTGAAAGGACAAACAGCACAGATTCAGCAAAATGCAAATTAATGCTGTTTTGAGAGGTAAAATGATCTTTAACATTTACCTCATCTCCCTTTCAGAAGCCCTGGATCTTGCAGGGAGAGAGCAAAGCACGCTGAGAGCCCGTGCTGGAGGAATTTAACCACGGGGATGGTTATAAAGTATTTTAATATGATAATTATCCACAGAATATTAGAGAACATCTCCCTCTCCTCAGCTGCCTCCGGCTTCCTTTCAGTTCTGCCTGGGTTTTTTTTTGTGGGGCCAGGAACGAATTTCTGGGGTTTTTTTCTTTTTTTTTTTTTTTGGTCCCTGCGAGTGGCAGAAATGGGTCAGTGATGAGAGGGAGTTTTGTAAGCACCCGAAATCCACCTGTGCCTGCCCCAGGTGTGCTCTGGGCACATCCCTCCTCCTCCTCCTCCTCCTCCTGGACATCTGGAACCCTTCCCAAGGCGCTCCCACAGGGACATCTCCTGCTCTGACCCCAGGAAAAGTCTTTGCATAGATAAAAACTTCCAATTCTTTCGGTGAAATTGCAGCTCTCGGGGTAAAATCCCCACGTTCCATGATGCTGGCACAGGGGAGGAAAGCCCAGCACCCCGACATCTTCTATTTTTGGATAATTTAGCCCCTATTTAGACCCTTCCTACAGAAAGATTTCCTCTGAAAACATCAGTTAAAGGTCACCTGTACCACTATTAGGCAATAAAGTCAATTAAACCCCTCAAAACTCACAATGATCTACAATGCCAAAGCCTCTTTTGATCAGATCAATACTMGAAAGGTGTTCTGACAAACAATCCCAAGCCACAAAACATCCGGGGACGGTCCCAAATCTCCATCCCTGCAGCCCTGAGCCTCACCCCGCAGAAAAATAAAATTATAAATCAACCCTTAACTCTCCGGCAGCGCGCGAAACGCAACTGCTTAGCTGGAAAAATAAAAAGCCTCCATGATTTTGCACTTTTCTTTCAAACAGCCTCTGGAAAAGCTCTCAGAATTTCTGTCCCTCCGCTGCACGTTTGTGCTGGGAGTTCATAGCCAGCCCTTTTGATCACATCTGAAATGTCAGTGCTGCCTGCCCGGGGCAGGGACGGGGCTCTCGGTCCCTCCAGCACCTCCAGATCGCAGGAGATTGATTAAACTCCATGAAAACAGCAGAGAAACGCACCTGGCACACAGGCAGAGAGGTAAAGGGGTTAAAATAGGGTGAGAGCGCTAAACTAGAGGTAAATTATCAGCTCTGATAAACACAGGGGGAATGATCAGATATCAGAGCCACAAAGCCCTTTCAAAATCACACTTTGCAACTCCACAACCCTCTTAACGCCACCTAGAAAATGCATTTTTTTTTAAATACAGACCGGGCACCGGGGGAGAAACAGAACAGAACTTCCAGCTGGGAACCACCCAGCCCCGAGCCAGGTGCTTCCCAAACCCACATCGCCTCCATCCCCAGCCCCAGCCGCCTCCTGCTCCCCGCGCCGCTGCCAACAAAGCCGGTGCCAGCTGCCACTGCCAGCCCAACACAGCCCAGGGCAGCCCCCGGGAGGATGAAAAACGCACATTCCTSACATCCCTGCTGCCCGCGGGACCTCCGTGGCTTTTCCCTTCCATCCCTTCCACGCGCACATGAGATGCCAAAACTCAGCTGTGATTACAGGTCCTTATGTAATGCTGTAAGCCCGGGCAGATGCCGCTGTGGCTGCCTCGGCTTCTCCCTGCACCGGGACACCCAAAGTTGCGCGGAAGGCGCTCAAAAATCACGCCCAAAATCCCAAGCCCGGGGCGCACGCAGCACAAGGCGAGCCGGGAGCGCAGGGAAGGGGAAGGCACCTGAAGGAAAAGGCTGCGGAGGAGAGAAACCCCCCGGTTTTACAGCCAGAGCACGGTACCCGGTAACGCTTCCTTTCCTCACCTCCCCAGTGACAACTCCGGCCCCGAACCCGAGCGTGGCCGCGGGACCCGCGGGTGACACGAACCGGGACAGGGCAGGGGCCGAGGGGACGCGCTCCACATCCAAATCCAAACCCCAGTCCTGCAGGAATGTTGTCTTCCCTCCGCTCCGCTCCGGGAACTCACCTTCCCTCCCCTCCCCCAGGCAGGTGACACAGCCCCGTCCCCGCGGGGAGGGGACACAGAGCCCCGGGCCGAGCCTCCAACCCCCGGTAGAGCCCCCGGACCCGGGGCAGCCCCCGGGCAGAGCCGCTCGATGCCGGGCAGAGCCTCCAGGGGAACCCCCCGATCCCGGRCAGAGCCCCCCGACCCCCGGCCCCATCCCTAGCCGCTCGCCCCCTCCTCCTCCTCCTCCCCCCGCCGTGGCTCCCCCGGTGCCTCCGCTCCCCTCCCGGCCGTGAGGCGCCCGTGCCCCGCTCCCCCCGCCGCCCACCGCCGGGCCGGGCCTAGCGCTGCTCGGCTGCGCCGCCAGGCCCGGGGGGAAGGAAGGGGGAAGGGGCTCGGCGGCCGCGCGGGCGGCCCCGCACTCACCCAGGCCGGTGCCCTCGGGGCCGCCCCCGCCGCCGTCCATGCCGGGCGGCGCGGGGAGGGGGGCGCGGGCGGGCGCGGCGGCGGAGGGCGGAGGGCAGGGCGGCCGGGGCCCTCCCTCCCTGCCTGCCTTCCCTCCGGCCCCTCCGCTCGGCCCCCGCGCTCGAGTGGCCGCTGCCGCTGCCTCGGCCCGGGGCCGGCGCTCAGGCCCAGGCGCTGCCGCCGCGGGCGGGCGGGCGGACGCGGCTCCCGCTCCCCCTCGGCCGCCGCCGCCGCAGCGCTACGTGGCCGCCGCCGCAGCCGCCGCCGGTCCTCGCGGGGGCGCGCGCGCGCGCGCGGGGTGCGGGGGGGGCGGCGGCGGCGGCGGGAGGCGCGCCCCGTGCCCGTGCCGGTGCGCGGCGGGAGCGCGCGGGGGGGGGGCGGCGAGCGGGGGAGCGCGCCCGGGAGCGCGCTTGTGCGGCGGGAGCGCGCGCGGGCCGAGGCCGCGGTTGAAGGGCCGGGAGGGTCGGCGGGGAGCGCGCGCGTGCGGGAGCGCGCACGGCTGGGACGGGGGCGCGCACACACACACACACACACACACACACACACACACACACACACACACACACACACACACACACACACGGAGCGCCCATAGGCCGGGGGAGGCGGCGCTGTGCGCATGCGCCGCCGGGGGCCGTTCCCGCGCGCCCGCCCCTTTCCCGCCGCTGCTTCACCTGAGGCGGCGGCGGCGCGCGCGGGGCGCAGGTGAGGCCGGGGGGGCGGGGGGGGGGCGACGCGCATGCGCGGGGGGAGGGAGGGGGGGCGGCGTGAGGGGCGGGGGGCTCCTGCCCGGTACCCCGCGCCGGTAATTAGCGACCGTGCCCTAATTAGCGCAGTCAGGCGGTCGCGGGGTGCGGGATTGTGTGAGGGTGAGGGGATGCGAGGGAGTGGGGGGCGCCCCGGCTCCCCCTCAGCGTGGCCGCCCGCTCGTCCGTTACTCCGCGCGGGTAATTAACAAGCCCGCCCTAATTAGCGTAGCCAGGTGAGCCGGTAAGCCCGGCCTGAGCCCTCACGGAGCCCCGGGGGTGGCTCCTGCCCTCGGAGGTGACAGAGCTGTCCCTCAGGACCAGGCGAGGCCCTGAGCGATTTGCAGGAGCCGCAGCAGCCGGGCCCTTCTGTTCCGGTGCCAAACCCCAGCTCCCACTTGCTCAAACCTTCCTCTCCCCTTAACACGCTAATGACTACTTAACTCCAGCCTGCGGTTTCTTGATTACGCCCTGGTGAATGAGAGTGATGTGACAAGGAGCAGCACCTTCGGCAGGTAGCTGGTGACAGGCGTGGGGCTCCTGAAGGATGTGGGGAGTGTCGGGGCYGCTCCTTCCCAGGCCGGCCCTGCCTTTTCCAGGTGCCACCTGCCCTGGGAGGCTGCAGAGCCTCGGCCGCAGCCCCAAAACCACTGCTGGGGCTGTGTAGGAGGGGACAGCGCTGCTGTGGTTTGGGTTTGGCAGCCGTGAAGGAATTAGTGAGAGCAGCAGGCAGCGAGAGGGGGAAGGGCACCAACCCCTTTGGCAGCGCTGCTGTTTCCCGAGGACTTCGGGGCTCTCTCTTGCCGCTCTCAGCTTTGTGTTCCTTTCATAAATCCTTTAGTCCACAATCCCTACCTGTGGTTTGTTTCCTCATCTGCAAATGCTCCGCTGCCCCCAACAGTGTAGGGCACTGGAGTTGAGATTCTGCCAAAAAATCTCAGCGCCCTCCCTCCCCCGGAGTTAGAAATACCAAATTCCAGAGTGTTTGACTTGCTCTGGATTCCTGAGCATAAACCCCAGATCTGAGCTCCCTGTGCAGAGCAGGGATTGGAGCTCTCAGAGGCAAAGTTCAGGACCAAGTTAAAAGGGCAGGGAAGGCTGGGGAAGCCCCGGGGTGGGATCAGAACAATGCTCCCGGTTTTCCTCCTTGCCCCAGCTATCCCTGGAGCAGAACAGGACACACTGACCCAGCCCTACGGCAGCTGGTGCTGCCTCACCCAGTCCAGAGCTGTTCCGGTCTCTGCTGGGAGTGGTCACCTGGAAAAACCTTGGAGCGCATGGACACTGCTCCGTCTCAGCCCAGCGCCCCTGAGCAGCGCAGCCTCTGGAGGAAAAGCAGGGAGAGGATGTCAGGGCAGGTGCTGCCGGATGACTCCATGGATGTGCAGGATGCCAGGTGCTGGAATTCCCTGCCTTGGAGAGGGAAGGAAGAAGGACACTGGGGATTTTTTGTTCCTTGGAAGGTGAACGCACAAGAAGCAGCGACAGAACCCCCCTTCCGCTGAGGGACGACGTGAAACAGAGGAGCACAGAGGAGGAGCAGAGCCATCAACCACTTCCACACCCACCAAGGGGATCAGATACAGAAATCTCTCTGGATTCCTGGCATGATGGAAATAAGGGACTTGTCCTCCCAGCCCTGCTGGTGTCCCTTCAGCACCAGGGGTGGCCCAGGGAAGGGGCAGCTGCTGAACACTTCTGCTGTCCCCACGCTGTGGTTTGTCCCCAGGGCTCCCAGCAGGGCACACTCCCCTGTGGCTGCTTGGCTGAGGGAGGTGACAGCTCCTGCTGCTGGCTCCAGCTGTGGCACGGCCGGGTTCCCACAGGGAATCGCTCTCCCCATCCCTGCCTGGGATCCCCGACACGAGAGGACACGTCGGGCACAGAGAGAGAGAGGGAAACGAACCCCGAGCAGCCCCAGCCTCGCAGCAGCTCTGCTCTGAGCACACGCCTGCCCCAGAGCCAGAGATCCTTATCAGCCCCATTTCCTCGTGTCACCTCTGCTTCTGGGTGACATCAGAGGCARCTCTGGCCCTGCTGTGGCTCCTGGGGTCCTTCTCTCCTGCATTTCCCTTCTCTCCAGGTGTAACCAGAGTGGGAAAAACCCTCACTGTGTCATGTAAAGGTGACACAAACCTTCATCTTCCCCCCGATCCCCTGCAATCTCTCAGCTATGGGTGACATTGGCTTCCCCTACAAACCAGATTTTTTTGTCTAAGCAGCTTAGGGCCTTTCAGGGTGAAAAGTACAGCAAAAGCAGGAGAACGTGCAGGGGCTGCAGACACAGCAGAACGTGGTGTCACCCACCTGGGGTTTTTTTTCTGGAGGCCTGGGCGCTCTGGGCTTGCTGAGGAAGCAGATGTGGGTTGTTGTTGGGGTGCAGCGAGCTCTGCGCAGGGAGCAGCACGGGCGCCGTGGGCAGGAGGAGCTCGCACAGAGGTGAGCAGATGTCCCCAGCTGGAGATTGCCCGTGCTGTGGGCAGGATCCTGGGCTCTGCCAGCCCGGGGGCTCGGGGCCGCCTGCTCCGGGCGTTTGACACAGCTTTAGGGCTGGAATGCTCTGGCAGTGCCCAGCCCCGCCGTGCCACGTGAGCTGCGCCGCTCAGGGGCCCAGCCGAGAGCTCTGGGTCTGCCTCACCCCCGTTCCTGCTGGGAGGATTCTCGGGAATCCTCGTGGAGCAGCACTGGCCCTTCACCCTGTGCCTGGTGGTTTGTGAGGCCTCTGAATCCTGCCAGTGCTGCCTTAGGGACAGCCYGAGCCAGCAGGGCTTGACACAGCTGGGACAATTTCTTTTTCCTCAAAAGAGAAGAGTCCTTGGAGCTTGGTGCTGCTTGAGGATCCTGGAGAGAACAGGCTCTGCGGAGAGGAACTGAGGCACAGGCGGTGCTGGCACCTCCAGCTCTGCAACCCAGCCGGACTGTCAGGCTTTGTCTTTCAGATCTGCTGCTCAGGATGCCCTGGAGCGATGGGAGAGGAAGCAAAAGGGAAACAAAGGGTTTTTCCTGCTGGGTTTTGCCACAGGAAGCCCTATGCTGTCTGAGGGAGCCGCTGCCACCGAGCTCAGAGGCTCCGCGGCTTTGAGGCCGAGTCACTGCAGAGGAGAAGTTCAAGCAGAGGAAATTCCTGTTCCCATTCTCCTTTCCCAGTTCAGTGTAAAGGCACAATTAAAGATTAATTGCCTCCAAATAACAGAGCAGAGCTCACASCCACCAGCATCTCCTTGTGCCTGAGATCAGAGCGCGCTGGCAGCTCCGTGTGGGGGTTGTTCACGTTTCTTCGGGGTCCTGGGGGCAGAGGAACACAACAGCGGGATCAGAGCCAGCAGCCTCTGCAYGAACACCACCAAAAAATAAAATTCCCCTTTGGTTCCAGCCTTGGTTTTGTGATTTTTTTTTTCCCTTTTTTAGATTTTTTTTTTTTTTTTAGATTCCTCCTGAGGGAAGTTCTAAAGTTCATGCTGGAGCAATTATTAAATACAAACGTCACCACAGCAGGTGCTGGATGTTTCTGCCCCTGTGCTAAAGGACACCTCTGCTCACATCAGCATCAAAGGAGTGCAGGTCCTTGGCCCTGGCCAGGGTGAGGAACAAACTGGTTTAACTGGAGTCCTTTCCATTCCCATCCCATCTTCCAGAGGCTCACCCTGGAGCCAGGATGTGCCGGGCTGGATTCAGCAGCTCTGATGGAAACCAGGCCCAGGAGCAGCAGCTCAGCCCCGCTGCCAGCCGAGGAATCCTGAATCCAAATTTGGCGCTGAGGATGGCTCCCCATCTCCCAGCCCGACCTGGGACGTTACTCCTGCTCTTTTCCACGAGTCCTTCCTCCTGCACCGCCCCTGTTTTCCAGGATCCCCTTGGACATAAACAGCACAAAGGAAGCCATGAGGAAACTCCTCCCCGTGCCTGGCTCTCCCCGCAGCTCGCTCCAGGGCACAGATTATCCCGGGCTCGGGAGCTGCCCCGCCTGGGGAGGCTCCGGCCCGGCTGCAGCAGGAGCAGGTGCCTGTTCCCGTTCCCGGCCAAGCAGGTCCCGGCTGCTCCAGAGGCTGCTCCRGAGGCTGCTCCGGAGGCTGCTCCTGGCCGTGTCCTCCTCAGCCCAGGCAGGCCGGGTGTCTCGGCTCAGAGAGGGTGAGCACAGAGGAAATCAGGCAGCTTCCTGTTTGTTTCTGGGGAACAAAAGCCTGGCTGGCTGCTCTGAGCTCCCTGCCACCAGCAAGGAAGGAAAAAGGGAGGGAAAAGTCTCCCAGGAAGCAAAAGCCAGTCCGTGCTGCCATTAATCACTGGAACCACAGAGCTGCAGAGGAACAGCTGCCAGGCTTTTCCCTCCAGCACGGATTAATCACAACAACGTTCCRGACCCAAAAACTCAGAGCTGTTTCCTGAAATCCAGCTCGACCAACTTGCACCTCCGAAGCCATTCCCAGACATTCGTGCGGTTCCTGAGGGAGCCAGGTGAACCAGGGAGCGCCTCGGGCAGGTGGGAAAGGAGGAAAGCTCAGAGGGCTGCAGGGCTGGGAGCAGGGTTGGGGGCAAAACAGGAATTTGGACCTTTCCAAGTGCTCGAGGAGTGGAAACCTGGGGCTGGAAGGGGCAGCAGAGGGTTCTGAGGAACCTCAGGCAGCTCCTGTGCCAGCTCGAGCTTTTCCCTCCCCACCTGGAGACTCCGTTTGTCCTTGTCCGCGTCCTGTCCTTCATCCCCTGCCGTGGCCAGGGTGACCTCGGGGCTCTGCCATCCCCGCGGGAGGCTCAGGGACACCTTCGGGCCGATTGCTGCTGCCATCTGGTGGGAAACTGCGCGGCCCTGCTGCTCCTCGGGGTGTCCTGAGCCTGGAAAGGGCACCTCRGGAAAAAGGGGACCCCTGGAAAAGGGACCAATGGAAAAGGGCACCCCTGGAAAAGGGCACCTCTTCCCGTCCTTCCTGTCACGGTGAGCAGCAAAGCTGCGCCTCCGTCACTCACCCGCAGAACACCCCCAGCGCTGAGATGTTGGTGCTAAACAGGACAACTGGAGAATCACAGAATAGGTGGGGATGGAAGGGACCTCCGGAGCTCCTCTAGTCCAAGGCAGGGTCACCGGGAAAGCAGCTGGAAGATGGGAAGGTCCAGGAGCACCTGGTGGGATGTTGGTGTGAGGGARAGCTGAGAGGAGGGCACTGAGTGCCCTTTGGTGGGGATTAGAAGCTGTCAGGTACCCTGAAATTGAAGTGGTTTGGACAAACAGGTGGCAGAAAGGGAAAGAACCAGGCCAAGAAAGCATTCCCAGGCTCCCCAGGGAACGGGCACATTCCCGAGGCTGCCAGAGCTCCAGGAGCCTTTGGACAACGCTCCCAGGGATACACAGGGTGGGATTTTGGGGTGTCTCAAACCAGGAGCTGGGCTGGATGATCCCTGTGGGTCTCTTGTAACTCAGGACATTCCACGATTCATTTGGACCCCCAGATCTCTCAGCAGAGGAGAGAAAAGGGAACGTTTGTAGGGAGAATCGCCCCCAAAAGCCAAGGAAAAGGCGAATAATCAGCCCCAGGGGCCACCGAGGGAGCCTCAGGCACCTCCTCCAGGGSTCCAACAGCAAAGGCAGCAGGAAACGCTCCCCACTCCCTGGAAATGCAGAGCCCCGGGAGCTGGGAAGGGATTCCAGCTGCACTCCGTGGAGCCCAACACCTGGAGTGTGAAACTGAGAGGGGAACGCAGGAAACGCCGGGGCGGGGTTCAAAAGGAGCCTTGGGAGCCGAGCGGGAGCTGCCCTCGGAGCGTCTGGAGCGGGAGAGCAGAGGAATAAAGAGCTCCGGAGGGGGGAGAGGGCTGGAAGTTATTTGGGAGTTGTGCACCCGACTCAGCTGCCTGAAACCCTTTGTGGGCTCAGGCACCTCATCAGCGCTGGGGGAAGAAAGGGCAGGAAAGGCTTCCCATGGCTCCAGAGGCTGTAGGGGGATGTGGAGGGGTGAAAGGAGCCCCCACCCCACAGCAGCACCCTCAGGGCAGCACCGACACCCAGGCCAGGCRCTCCTGGGGGACACCAGAGCCCGGGTGAAGCCCAGGATGGTGCCAGGCTGGAACAGTGCAGGGAAAAGCCTCCACAAAGCCACTCTCACCTCATGACAGAAATTCYGTGTGAGCTCGCGTTCCAAGCTTCGAAGCTGTCGGGATCGATCCCTCTTGGCCTGTGCCAAGACTCTTCCAGCTACCCCAGCCCATGCCCCACTGACCCCAACCTTCCTTCCTCCTGAGACAGCAGCAGAAAAAAAAGAAGCAGCAACCCACGGTGCCACCCTTGGGACTGTGACATTTATTGAAGGCTGGTTACACAATCTCACCCATCACATCCTCCTCACAGTTCAGCTGCCCTCAGCAAAAAGAGCACGGATGGAACAGAGGATTTCTGCCCGAGCCTCGGAGCAGCGAGGGGCTGGGACAGGAGCCCGCGGGGCAGGAGAGAGGAACAGCTCAGGGGGAGGAAGAGGAGATGTCCCAGTTCCAGGAGGATTTCCTGCACAGGAACTCCCCTCTCCAGCGTGCCAGAGGGAATCTCTGCTCCTCCCACCCCGGCGCTGTGGCTGCCACAGGCACAGCAGAGCCCCTGCCCCAAGCTGAGGTGTCCCCCGGCTCTCCGGTGACACCTGGAGAGGACTGGCTTGGCTGAGGGCCCTGAGCATGGCTGTCCCACAGCCCAGGAGGCGTGGGATGGCCCCGGCCAGCCTGAAGGCACTGAGGCAGCTCTGAGACCTGATCGATGCAGCACCCGTGSCCAGGGACTCACCCGGGCTTCATCCCAGGACAGCTCTGCTCCTGGTGCTCAAACTGCCTGGAAAGGGGCACTTCCCAAACCTCCCCGAGTCACTGAAGCCACCGCTGTGACCGCCCAGGGGAGGAACCGCAGGCCTGGTGTCGCGAGCGTTCGCTTTTATTTGATTACCCATCCAAAAATCCCTCCAATCGCCAAATTTCCGTTTCCTCCGCGAGGAAATTGCAATGATTTTTGTTTGGTTTTTTTTTTATCTCCTTTTTTTTTTTGTTTTGTGGGTTTTTTTTTTTGTTTTGCTGTTTTTCTCCCGGCGTGGGCAGGGCAGGCGGGGGCTGGCTCACTGTGGCAGCTGCAGCAGCACGGACTGTCCCGAGGGCAGGTAGGTGATGTTGCGGGAGCGCGAGAGCTGGTACGCGATGTCCTCGGCCGCCTCCAGCTTGCGCAGCTCGATCAGCCCGTCCCCCGCCGTGGCCAGCGAGTTGGCAATCAGCTCTGCAGCCTTGGAGTCCCCCTCTGCAGAGATCACCGCCGCCTTCTTCTGCTGCTCGGCCTGCGAGGAAACGGGGGGGAAAAAAAAAGGGATGGAGGGAGAGCAGAATGAACGGCCGGAGCTGCGCCGCCCCGCGGGGGTTTCCCCCTGCCAGAGTCGGGATAAAATGGTTCTGGTTTAAGGTTGTGTTCTTTAAAATGGTTTGCTGACGCTCTGGGGGGAAAAAAAAGCCAATTTGGCTACTGTGGGAAAAGAAAAAAAGCCAATTTCAAACTGAATTTCAAGCTGGTTTTTGACCCCATCCGTCCCACTCAGAGACCCCGATTATTTTGCAGTCCCTAGGGATGCTCCCAAACCCAGAGATGGCACAACAGATATTAATCCCATTCTCCTGCTGGAGACTCCCAGAAATCATCCGGTGCGAGTCAAACCAGTTGGAATGATGCAGGAACAAGCCATGAGCGTGGCTGCAGTCAGCTCTGTGGGGTGGAAAGAGGAGCCTTCTCCAGCTGGGAGTAGGTTTATGCTGGATATTTGGGAGAACGTTTCTGTTCAGCATTCCGGGAAGGCCAGGACAGGATATTCAAAGGAAGAACCCCTGGAATGGGAAGGGGAGGCAATCCCACGGTTCCCAGAAGGACAGGATACCTTCTCCACGATGAACCTGGCTCGCTCTGCCTCCTGCTGCGCCACCTGCTTCATCTCCACCGCCTCCGTGAACTCCTTGCCGAAGGTCAGGTGGGTCTGGGGGGCACAAACCAAAGCAGGTCACAGCAGGGACAGATCCCAGCAGCTCTGGCACACTGGGATGGGGACGGAAACCAGGATCCCCGAAAGAAACTGGGGCAGGCGGGGATCCCACACCCATCCCCATCCCGGAGTGCTCAGCCCGCTGCCACCTCCTGGATGGGACACGGAAAGCTCCAGAAACAAAGTGTCCAGGCTGCCTCCGGGCAGAAACAAAGTCACCGTCCTGCACCGGCTTCCTGCTCCTCCCTGTGCTCCCAGCAGGAAAACCCCAGGCAAGGAGGGAGAGGTGTACAAGCCTCATTTCAACATTTAATTCACAAAGGGATAAATTTAATTTATAAAGGGAGGTGGGAGGGCAGAGCTCCCTCCTTGGGTATCTCAGCAGGTTCCAGGAGGACCCCTTTGTAGGAAAAGCTGCTGTCCAAGTGGGGATTTTCACTCCTGGTGCTTCCTGTGGAGCTGCTGCCAAATCCCAAAGCACCTGCAGCCCCATCCATCACCCTCAGCAGCATCTGCTCCTGGTGGAGCTGCAAAAGCCCTGCACAGGGAAGGCTTGGACACCCCAGGGGCCACCAAGGGCTGCCCAAGGTCACAGGGACAAAACCAGAGCTGTGACCCTGCCATCCAAATGTCCAAAKGTCCAGCCCACCACCCTCCGGCCACCCACTGATTCCCTTCCCTCCAAAGGGGGAAACGGCAAAGGGAAAACTCTCACCAAGGACACRTCGTCCAGGATGAGCCCGAAGGTCGCCGCTCTCTCCGTGAGGTCCTCGCTGACCTGCCTGGACACCAGCTCCCGCTGGGTGATCAGCTCCCCGGCGTCAAAGCGAGCCTGCAACGGGGCACACACCTGTGGCAAGGGGCAGCGACGGGACACGGCCTCCGGCCGCGCCAGCGGGGCCAGCACGAGGGGCTTCCCACGGAAACRGCCGCCCAGGGAGGTCTGGGGTCCCCATCCTGCAAGTGTCCARGRCCAGGRTGGACGGGGTGYGGAGCCCCYGGCAGGRGGTGGAGCTGGATGAGCTTTAAGGTCCCTTCCCGCCCAAACCAGGCCGGAATTCTGCGATCCCAGGGCACAGCACGTTCCCCACTCCCTGCCGGGRGAGGCCAGAGGGAGCGCAGCAGCTCAGGGCGTGCTCACCACCACAGACTTGAGGATCTCGGTGGTGATGGAGGGCAGCACGCGCTCGTCGTAGTCCTCGCCGATGCTGGTGAAGATGCGGGGCAGCTGGGCGGTCACGGGCCGGAACAGGATCCGCAGCGTGATGTTCACGTTCTGCAGGTCTGGGGAGCAGCACAGGCTCAGGGAGGCACCTCTCCTCTCCAGAGCAACAGGAGCAGGAGGAATAAACTCCCCAGCTTGGGTTTGGCAGAAAAAAATGAGTTGGTTTCACTCCCCTTTTCCCCCCCGGATCCAACTGTGCTCTGCTGGAAAGGGAGAATTCCAACCCCACCTGTGTCACCTGCTCCAGGTGACCCTGGATGAGCTCCAGAGGTCCCTTCCAACCCCAGCTCTTTGGGGTTCAGGGATTTACAGCACCAAAGGAAGAGTTCTTTAACCTGTCCTTTATTAAAGAGACCAAACCRTTCCTGACTGTTCCAAACACGTGGGATCTCCACGGAATCGGGGAGCGGCTGGGGTTGGAAGGGACCTCTGGAGATCACCCAGCCCAACGCCCTGCCAAGGCAGGGCCACCTGGAGCGGGTGGCACAGGTTGGAATGTCTGGATGCAGAGAGGGACACTCCAGGCCCTTCCCGGTCACCTGTCCCAGTGCTCGGTCGCTCCAAGCGGAACTCGTTTCGTTTCTGGCCGTTTCTCCACGGCCTGGGCTTTAGGACCACGATTCCACATCCAGAAGGATAAACCCAAACACCCCTGGACGCCCTGGCTCCGGCGTCCCCGGGGCCAGCACCCACCTTTGCTGCCGGTGATGACGGGGATGTTGCGGGGCCGCGAGCGGCAGTCGAAGATGATGGGTTTCTGCACCCAGGGGATCAGGAAATGGGTCCCTTCCCCCACCACCACGTCCTGCACCCCCCGGAACCGGTCGAAGATCACAGCTCTGTGTCCTGCATCCACTGGGGAGGGAAAGAGCACGTCAGRGATGTCACTGCTGCCACCAAAGCCACGGGAACGGGGCGTCCGGGAGGGTTAAAGCCTTCATACACAGCGGAGCAGGGAATTAATGGGATCCTTTAGAGCAACAAAGCACAGAGAAGCTGCAGATGGAACTCCAGGGCCTCCCAGTCTGCTCCCCACGGAGCAGCTCCGTGACTTCTGGAGAAAGGAACTCACAATGCTCGTGGTACAAACAGCCGTGCAAGGCCTYAGTCTGTTTTTATTGGGCAATAAAAGGACTGAGAAGTCAAGATTTGGACAAAAGTACAAAATAAAGTGATCGGGGAGCGCTCAGCTCGTCCCACTCACCGTTGTAAAGAGCAGAGTTGACAACTCCACCCGCCACAGCCAAGCCCAGGCCGAGCTTCCCGATGCTCTCGAACACCTTCGCAGCCATTTCACAGCTCCAGCTCCAGCCCCCGCTCCAAAACCCTCCTGCAAAGCMCCCCCCCCGGACCGGTCAAACCTCACCGAGCGCGGCCGGGGTGCTGCGGGGGGTCCTGGGGATCCGGCCCTGCCCAGGACCCCGAACCCCGCCGGGCAGCACCGCCTCGGGGGCTCCTTCTGCCCCCACCGACACCCCGGCCGCGGGGGTCTCCTCAGCCCAGGCTCGGACCCTGCGGCCCCGCAGCGCCCCGGGCACCCCTCCAGGACCCCCCAGCTCTCCCCGTGCCCCCCCAGCCCGACCCCGCATCCCCCCAGGCCTCCCCCCCCCGCTCCCTCCTAGGCCGCTCGCCCCCAACACGGGCACCCCACGGCCCAAGGCCTCGCTATCTCCGCCCGCCCGCCCTCCCTCCCCCCCCCGCTCCCTCCTAGGCCGCTCGCCCCCAGCACGGGCACCCCACGGCCCAAGGCCTCGCTATCTCCGCCCGCCCGCCCTCCCTCAGGCCGCGGCTCGGTCCCGGCTCGGTCCCGGCTCGGTCCCGGCTCGGCTCCCCCCGGGCCCCGGACCCACCGCCGCCCTCCTGCCCCGCCGCTCCCGCCGCGCCGCTGACCTCCACATGAATCCGCGGCCCCCGCCCCGGCGCGCCTGCGCGCCAGGCCAAGACGCGGGCTCCTCATTGGTCTGCGGCTCCCATGGCTTTCTAGGATATGTAGTTCTCCGCCACCGTGCGCTCTGCYGGGCGGCCTACAGTTCCCGGTGCGCCCCGCGGCGGCCCGCGGGCTGAGCAAAGCAGCGCACTATTGGCTGGGGCTTCACACTGAGCGCGAGGCGTCTTGGGAGATGTAGTCCCGGTGGGGGGAGGCACGCGGGGGGCGTGCGGGGACAGGGGACATGCGGGGGACAGGGCACGGGCAGCACGTGCCTGCTTACGGAACCCCAGAACAGACCTGGGAGGCACCTCTGGAGATCACCCAGGCCATCGCCCTGCCATGGCGGGGCCACCTGGAGCAGGCGGCTTGGAATGGCTGGGTCCGGAGAGGGACAGGCCAGGCCCTCCCTGTCACCTGTCCCAGCCACCCTCCATGGAAAGTCCTTCCTCCTGTTGAGGTGGAACTCGTGGTTTAATTGCTGGGCATTGCTCCTGGTCCTGGCACCACTGAACGGAGTCTGGCACCTCCCGGATGTGTTTCCGTGGGTTGGTGGGATCCCCCCTCAGCCCTCCCTTCTCCAGCCTAACCAGGCCCAGCTCCCGCTCTCTCCTCATCCGGGATGCTCCAGACCCCAAATCGTCTTTGTGGCCTCCCCTCGGACCCTCTCCAGCAGCTCCTGGCCTTTCCCGAGCTCTGCACACCGGCATTAAAGGTTCCTCCCTCGCCCCGGGGCAAAACGGGCCCGGAGCCGCTGCTCCCCTGCGGACAAAGGTCCCTCGTTCCCCGGCCGGGTCCCCTCCTGTTCCCGGGGCCGCTAGAGGGAAGCAGCGCTCTCCCTTCGGCTCCGGGAATCCCGGAGAACAGGGGGAAAAAGAGAGGGAATTAAAAAAAAAAAACCCAACCCCAACGCCGTGCGCGGGGAGCTCCGCTCCGAGGTGACCCCGCTGGGGGTGGGAACGGAGCCGGAGCCCTTCCTCAGGGCCCGGCGGGTCCCGGGAGCGATCAGGGAGCGTCGTGTCACCCCC
>RAHM01000265.1:279090-291024 GCA_003713295.1 Parotia lawesii
GAGCTCCTGTCACCTCCGTGCGGGGAAACTGAGGCACGGCGCTGCTCAGCATCCCGGCCAGGGAGGCTCCCGCCAATGGGGGGGGACAGAGGGGGACCCTAAAAGCAGGGACAGGTCCCAGCCGATGTCCCCAGGCCTCAGTTCTCGCCTGCCTGTGCCTCCATCCAGCCCCAAACCCACCCTTGGTGACAAAGCCGCGAACACCCAGGGGGTTCTTCCCTTTGGCCGCGGGATCCAAGGGGAAACTCATCAAACCTGGGAATTGGCGGAGCTGGGGGCCGGGATTTGCACCCCCCGAGCTCTGCCTGTCGCTCGTGCCGGGTTTGTGCCGCCCGTTCCCTTTTCCCTGTGGGATCAGCGCTTCCCATTCACGCAGAGCRGGGACAAAGGCTCCTGGCCCTGGGGACTTTTGGGCCCGGGCCCGGGTTTTGGGGACGGGAGCTGCGGCAGCCGCCGGCCCGGAGCCGGTGCCACCCTCGCCGCCAGCCGGGAACAGAAAGGGGCCTTTGTGCAGGGACCCTGCGGCCACTGCTGCGGGGGGGACGCGGTGACAGGGGCTGGGGACAGGGGCTGGGGACACGAGGCTGGGGACACGAGGCTGGGGACACGTGCTGGACACTGCCAGGGGCACCCAGAGGGTCCCCCCACAGCCCCCGAGCTGTCCCGGCTCTGAGGGATGGGGAATGTGGGGTCCGGGATGGAGGTGAGGGGCTGGGAGCATCCGGGGAAGGGATAGGGGGGCATGGAGGGCCCCAAAATTGAGCTGGGACCCCGTTTTGGGGTGAGGGCTGTGGGATTGCACCCCAAAATTGAGCTGGGACCCCATTATTGAGTGAGGGCTGTGGGATTGCACCCCAAAATAGAGCTGGGACCCCGTTTTGGGGTGATGGCTGTGGAACTGCACCCCAAAACAGCGCTGGGCCCCCCCTTGAGCCCCTTCCCGAGGCTGCTGTCCGGTTTTGGGGGACATTTCCTCCGCGGGCAGCGCGGGCGGCTCAAGAAGGGCTCATTGTCCCCCCCGGGCCCGGGAGGGAACAAAGCGCCTCCTCTTCTCCACCCCCCGCTCCCGAAAAACYCTCGGCACGAAACCGCCGAGCGCGGAGACTCCCAGCGCCCGCTGACCCCGGCGGGGCCGGGAGGGACCCGCGGGGACTGCAGGGCACGGCCACTCCCGGCCGGAGCCGGGGGTTTGGCAGGAACGGGGATTTTCCACCCCAAATCCCTTGTGGGGCTGGCGCTGCTCCCCCTCCCACCCACCGCGTCCTCCGGGGGGTCCCGGCCCTGCCCGGGGGTCCCAGCCCTGCCCGGGGGTCCCAGCCCGGCACAAACCCGAATTAGGCTCAATAAGCGTTGAAATCAAATTAGGGAAACTGCATTAAAGCCCTGCGAGGACGCGGCTCGGGGTGGAAACGGCCTTAATGTGATTTCAGCCGAGTTCCCTGCCGCGATTTGCAAGTCAGGGAAATCGAATTAGGGCTGTTTGCATTCTGAGCTCTGTCCGCACGGCCCCGTCCTGCGGCTGAATTAATCTGCTTTAACCCCCTGCCTGTCCTTCCCTCAGACGGCTTCACCTGACTCGCCCCGGGGAAGCAGAAAAACCCCCCCGGGCGGGCACAGGGACCCCTGGGCAGGCACGGGTTTGGGGACGGGAAGGGGTGGAGGCTTTGGGGAGCAGCAGGATTATCCCTAATCCCATCGGGGAGCGATGTGGGGGTGCGGCCCCGAGCTGAACCCCGCCGTGCCGGGATCGGGGTGGGAGCAGCCCCGTTCTCCGCAGCCCGGGGTCCCCGCGGCTCGGCGGGCGCCGGGGCCGGGGTTCCTCGCTGCTCCCCGATGGTTATCGGAGCTTTAACCGAGTTTCCTCCGCGCCGGGAGCCGGCTGGATCCGGCTGCATTATCCCCGCTCCGGGAAGGCTCCGCTGGCCGGGAATTGTCACCCACCCGGCAGCTCCGAGGAAATCGGGGCCGGGCCGGGGGAAAGCGCAAAGCCCCGCAGCCCCTCTGGTGCCCACGCGTCCTCCCCGCCTTCTCCCCACCCTCCTCTTCCTCGGGCCCGCAGCAAACTCGCCGAGTGAAGGGGTTTGGGCACCAAAAGGCGACCCCGAGGGATTGGGGACATTCCCGGACCGCGGGGACACCGCAGGAGCTGCAAAAGGCTCCTGTCCCGCTCTCCCCGCGCAGGTACCGCCAGAAAGGGCTGCAATTAAAAGGGAGTTAATGACCCAGTGAATCCYAACCCAATCCCCCTCATTAGCGCCTGAACCGCTGACCCTCCCTGGCTGCGCTGGAATTGCGCAGCTTTTCCTTTCCTTCCAGGGTTTAATGCCCCGGAGAGGGGAGAAAGTGGGGGCTGGAGGGCAGGGGCTGGAAAGCCTGGCCTGGAGGGGGGACACCCCAAATTCCCCCAAATTCCCCCATCCCTGCCGGCCCCGGGACAAATCCTGCCCTCTCCGGGACAAGTCCTGCACTTCCCGGGACAAATCCTTCCTGTCCTGGGTAAATCCTGCACTTCCCGGGACAAGTCCTGCTCTCCTTGGGAGAAGCCCCGGCCTCTCCGGCCGCCCCATCCGCCGCCGGACAAAGGCACCTCAGTGTCCTCTCCCGCAGCTGCCGCGGGGCCGGAGCCCCTTCCGCCGCCGGGGGGGCTCCGAGGGCCCCGATCCCACCGGGAGCAGCCGGGCCGAGCATCCCGGTCCAGCCGTTTCCAGGGATACTGCCGGGGGGTCAGGGAGAGGTCTGGGATGTTCCAGTCTTCCCGTAGCGTCCTTAATCGCTCGTTTATTTAGAGCAATTAGTCCCAGGTGCTTGTCCGCGGCTGGGTGACCCCGGCGGGTCCCTCCTCATCCCGGCCCGGCCGTTCCAAGCCTCGGGATCGATCGGCTCCCGGCGAAGGACGAGTCCCCCCCTCGGCGCTCACATCCCTGCCCCGTGACCTTGTCCTTGTCCCTGTCCCTGTCCCTGCTCATTCCCCGCGGGAGGGATGGGATGGGATGGGATGGGATGGGATGGGATGGGATGGGATGGGATGGGATGGGATGGGATGGGATGGGATGGGATGGGATGGGGTGCGGGGGACGCTGTGGCCCCCCGGGATGCGCAGCCCTTTGGAGCAGAGGATCCGCCCGGAGCATCCCCGGGGGCGGCGGAGATCCCTGGAAAACGCCTCCCCCCCCGTTTTCCTGTGTCTCGGAGGAGCAGGAGCGGCCGCCGCGGGGAACAATCCGGGGCTTTGTGGAGCGGGACCCACCCTGGGGCGGCCGGCGGGGTCAGCGAGCCCCCGCTGCCTTCTGCGCCTCGGGCAGAGCCCCGGGGGGACGGGGGGGGGACAGCGCGGGGCCCTCGGCTGGGAATGGGGGCAGGAACGGGCAGGGGGAGAGCAGCGGGGGGGGGCACGGGCACTGGGGGGGTCACTGATATCCGGGGTCACAGACATCGAGGGGTCACTGATATCGAGGGGTCACTGATATCCGGGGGGTCACTGATATCGGGGGTCACAGACATGGGGGGGTCACTGATATCGGGGGGTCACTGATATCGGGGGTCATACCTGGGGGGCTCCCATCCCCTGCTCTTCCCCCCCCCAGCACAACCTGTGCCACCTCTGCCTTTCATCAGCCCGGCCGGGTGGCCCACGAGGGGGGGAAGTTGGTGGCCCACGGGGACGTTCGGTGGCCCACGGAGGCTCCGACAGCCCCGCCCCCTGTCTGAGCACCCCCAGCGCCTCCATTTCTCCCCCCCCGCGTCTGCCGGGCCGGGGCTTTTCGCTGCCAAATGCGTCTCCATCGCTCCCCAGGCGTCACTTCCCCCATGGCTCCGTCCCAGCGTTCCCATTCCCTGGCACCGGGAGCGCTCCCAGATGGGACCTCTCTGCCGCCTCCTCCCCCGCGCGCCCCCGTTCCAGGGCGCGTTAATTGCCCGCCGATTGATTCCCCAAATTCCCCGCTGACTCCCATTAGGGCGGCTTGGAGGATCCTGGGAAAAGGGGCAGGACGGATCCGGCTGCACCCGCATCGCAGAATCGAGGGGGGAAAAGCTGAAAAAGCCACTTTTGGGGGGCTGGGGGCTGGCCGGGGTGCAGGGGGGGATCCCCTGGGGCACAGTCTGTGTCACCCAAAAGCTGCCCCGGGAACGTCCCCAAAGCCACGCGGACAAAGGCACGGCCCTGACCCCGCTCCCTGAGGGATTTGTCCCGATCCAGGCACGGGCAGGCCCCAAGGGGGACCCTCCCCCCGTTTTTAACCCCCCTCAACCCTCSCAGCCCGTCAGGTGCGGGGCTCAGTCTCCTCAAAACGACCCGCGGCTTTCCCAAGGCTTTTCYCACAGCCAAGGGCAGCTTTTGGCTGGAAAATCCTTTCCAAGCCCTGGAAAACCCYGGCTCAGGGGTGCGGGGGAAGCTGGGGGCACGCACAGGCCCCAGCGGGGATGGAGCTGCTGCTTCCCGGGCTCGGATCCCGGCAGGAATTGTCCCTGGCAGGAATTGTCCCCCCCGGCAGGTCCCTGTCCCTCTCCGGGCTGGAAGGAGCCCGCAGCAGCTGCAATCCTTCAGAGGAGCGGCTCAGGCTCTGCCCGCAGCTCGCAGAGCGCAGGCCCAGCACCCAGAGCCTCCCCAGGGAGGGTGACCCCCCCAAATCCGGGCTGATCCCCCTGGATGGCCCCGTCCGGCCCCTTCCTGGACCCCTCCCTGCATTCCCGGCAGCCGAGGGGGATCCAACCCCCCCAGGAGCACCCCCGGACTGCGCAGCGGGGTCGGGATGCGCCCCGCGGGTCCCGGCGTGGATCGGAGCCTCCAGCAGCTGGGACCGGAGAAATTCCGGTTCCAGGAAAGCCCAGATTTCCAGGAAGGCTCCGCGTTTCTCCCGATCATCCCCGCGCAGGGAACCCACGATGGATGAACGCCCGAAGGGGTGACCGGGGCTGCCCGGGGAGGGAAGCGCTCCCGATCTGGGTCAGCCGGTCAGGGGCGGGCTGGACCGGCCGGAGCGTGCCCAGCACCGGGAGAGGGACCCGCGGTGGCACCGCACCGGCTGCAGCCGGGCAGGGGAGGGAGGCAGCCAGCGCTGCTGCTCGGGGCCATAAATTACCCTCAAGGTTTCCTAATGGGACCCTGATTTATCTCCTGCCTCTGTCTGGACTAATTGAGTTCATTCCGCTCGGTGATTCATGCCGTGGAAATGGGTTCCAGGGAAAATGGGACCTCGAGCGGCTTCAGCAAATCCCGGCCTTTATCGGCCTGGGAGCCGCAATGCTTTCAGAACCGGGGGATTCGCCAGGGCAGCGGCCCCCGGCCCATCCGTCACTGCCAGGGCGCGGCTCGGGTTTCAGCCGGGGCTGCCAGGAGGGTCYGGAGGGCGAAATCGGGCTGGGAGTGACCCCCTGACCCTGCCTGGGGTGGTCCTGGGGCTCAGCAGCCCCCGGAAGGTGGCCCAGGGTCTGTCCCGGCACATCCCGGGCTGGGGAGGGACGGGGGGGGAGGAAAAGCCCCCGGAAGAGGGCAGGAGGGGAATCGGGGGCTTGGATGGATTCCCCTCAGGTGGGAGCGGGGATGAGCGTCCCACACCTCAGCCAAAATCCCAAAGCTCCTCCGTGTCCCGGGAGTGGCCTTCGCCCCTGCTCCTCCTCCTCCTCCTCCTCCTCCTCCTCCTCCTGCTCCTCCTGTCCATCCTGGCCGCTCTGAGGGCATTCCCCACACCCGACTGGACCGATTCCAGCAGAAATCCATCCCAAATCCCGACCCAGGGCAGGGGGGCAGCAGCGGCCGCACGGCCCAGCCCGGCTCAGCCCAGCTCAGCCCAGCCCAGCCCAGCCCCGCCGGGGTTGTTGTGCTGCTCTCGCTGCTGGCGACAGCCGCGGCCGGTAATGGTTTGATTGGTTTGATTGGTTTGATTGGTTTGATTGGCTTTATTGGCTTTATTGGCTTTATTGGTTTGTTTGCTCTCCACGCGCCGTGCGTGTCCCCGGGGAGTCGGAGGGCTCTGAGCATCCCCTCGTGGCTGCTCCGGCTGCTCCGGCCGGCCCGGATGGGGCTGGGGGCTCCTGGAGAGCCTGGAGAGAACCTGGGGGGCACTGCAGAGAGCTGAAACCTCCTGTGCCTGCGTTCCCACATCCCAGGGGGCTGGGACAGCATCCTGTGGGGCTGGGAGAGGATCCTGTGGGGCTGGGAGAGGATCCTGTGGGATTGGGAGAGGATCCCAGGGGACTGGGAGAAGATCCCAGGGGATTGGGAGAGGATCCCGTGGGGCTGGGAGAGGATCCCAGGGGATTGGGAGAGTATCCCAGGGGACTGGGAGAAGATCCCAGGGGATCGGCAGAGGATCCCAGGGGTTGGCAGAGGATCCCAGGGGTTGGCAGAGCCCCCAGCCCAGCGCGGGCCCCTCCAGGTCACCAAACGCTCTGAGCACACCCTGAGGGGTCGGAGGGATCCCTCTCCCCACAGATCCAGAGCTGGGATCCCGCCTTAGATCCTCCCCGGCCCYGCCACACCCGCGAGCGATTCCGGGGGATTCTCCCCCGCTCCAGGCCCTGCCTCTCTCCCCTCGGATCCGCTGCTCCCCCCGCAGCATTCCCGTGTCGCTGCCATGTCCTGGCCCTCATTAAATCCCTCCTAAAAGCCGGGATGAAATTGCTTTTACCCAATTTCCTCCTCGGAGAATTCCAGCGGGGCCRAGACAGCGCTGCTCATCCCAATCCGATTATCCCTGATCCGATCGATCCTCGGCTGCGCGGCCCTCGTGAAACTCCCACCTGATTCCCAAAGCGCCGGGCGCTCCCACCCTCAGCCCTTCCCTGCCAGAATTCCCAAAAAATCCCCACCAAAGCTGCCCCATCCCACCGGGAAACTGTTAATTAAAATGAAATGAAATGAAATGAAATGAAATATAAAATAAAATAAAATAAAATAAAATAACATTAAAAAAAAAAAATCATGGTATAATCGAGGTGATGGAAGTGGAGGGGCCGGGAAGGTGCTGGGGGGGTGGGGCTATGGGAACCGCACCCATGGATCCCTGTGGACACGCCCATGGATCCCTATGGATGCTATAGGGACACGCCCATGGATCCCTCTGGACACGCCCATGGATCCCTCTGGACACGCCCATGGATCCCTATGGATGCTATAGGGACACGCCCATGGATCCCTCTGGACACGCCCATGGATCCCTATGGATGCTATAGGGACACGCCCATGGATCCCTATGGATGCCGGAGGCCTGCACACACTGGAAACCAGCTGGAAAAATATCCCACAGTGGGATTGGAGGGTGGTTTTAGGGCCCTTACAGTGGAAATACTCAATTTTATCGTATTTATTTCTATTCTATTTATTTCTATTCTATTTATCTCTATTCCATTCTATTCTATTCTATTCTATTCTAGTCTATTCATTTATGTTTTATTCCTATTTATTTCTATTTTATTTCTATTTATCTCTATTTTATCTCTGTTTTACCTCCATTTCATTTCCATTCCCTTCCATTCATCTCCATCCCATTCCACCTTTATCTCCTTCTACTCGGGCCGAGCACCGAGTCAATTCAAATAAAATCCCCACCCCCAAATGAAAACCAAACGCAGCGAAAAGYGCAGCCCTGAGCCAAGGAAAATAAAAAATCTGCTCTGCCCCGGCTCATCCGCGCTGACACCGCGGCGGCTTTGACATCCATTTCCTCCCGACGGCAGAACTCTCGATCCATCAGCAGCAAACCCGGGATCAATCGGTTCCCAAACGCGGGGCCGGGGAGAAGGAGCCCGGGACGGATCGATGCTCCCGTTGGAGCAGGAAATTATCGATAACGCCGCCGCTGCTGCCGCTGCTGCTGCCGCTGCTGCCGGGCGTGTCCCCGTCCTTCGTTCCTGCCCGTCCTTCCTCCCCCGGGCCGGGGTTTTCTCCCGGGGGTCGTTTGGAGTCGGACGAGCCCTGGTTTCTCTCCGGGGTTTTGTTTCTCCCGGCTCCCGGCCCCGTCCCAGCCCGGCTCGGCTCTCCCGGAGGTTCCCGGCCTTATAAGGAGCCGAGGATCGGTGCCGAATCCCCCCCGCTGCGGAGGGTGATGGATGGCGCTGGGAAGGGAAAGGGGAACGGGGAGGGGGAGGTGGGAGCTGTCAGAGCGGGGGAGGGAGGGACGGAGGGAGGCAGCGGCGGGAATCGCGGGCCTGGAAATCTGGGAGCGTAATCCAAAGCAGATCGGGACGCCGCGGGAGGGATGGGAATCAGGTTTGGGGGACTCTGGGGAATGCTGGATCCCTCCTGCCCCGGAGCTTTTGGGATGTTTGGAGCCTTGGGGTCACATCCAACGCCGGGGGTGTCACCCCAGTGGGAATCTGCGCTCCGGAGCCTCCAGACAGCACTGGGGGGGCTCAACCCTCGTGTTCCCCGTGTCCCCGAGCCCTGCGGTCCATCCCAGTGGGAATTCACCTTCCCTGCTCCGCCTGTGCCAGCACCACTCCATCCCCACAGGAATAACTGAGCCCCATCCCTGTCGGAATAACTGAGCCCCATCCCTGTAGGAATAACCAAGCCCCATTTCCATGGAATAACAGCCCCATCCCAATGGGAAAAACTCCCCTCGGAGCCGATTTTCCAGCGCACTCCACATTTTCCCCAGGCTGCATCCAAGGCACAGATGGGATGAGCAAGGCTGGATCAAGGGAAAAGTGGGAGGTGTCCCGGGCAGTCCCTCCCCGGCTGCCCAAATCCAGGGAAGAGTTTTCCCCTGAACGGAAAAACCGCTCCGAGGGAACCGCTCCGTGTTCCCAATGCTCCAGGCAGGAAGGATGTCCAGCAGCCCTGGAACTGTGGTTCCAAATGGAGCTGTAATTCCTGGCTCTCCATCACGGGGAACAAACGGGTTTGGGGCTGGCAGAGCTCTGGATGGGAGCAGGGAACGGGCCCGGGCACCTCGGCACRAGAGCCGAGCTTGGCCTCCGTCCCTGAAGGCTTTTAAGGGCCTGAGTCCCATCGATTCCCAGGAAAACCGGAGCATCCAGGCGGGAGCGCTTCCCTTCCTGCTCTCCAGACACGGGCTGGGCTCTGGCCGAGTGGCCCAAGGCGCGAATCTCTCACCTGAGCTGGTCGGGGGAGTTCGAATAATCTTTCCCCTTTTTTCCCTTTGGAATAAAATAGAACGGGATTTTTAAAAGGCRCCTTTTTGCCACAAATTCCCCTCCACCCCCCGGAGGCGGGAACGCTCCGATGGCTCCCAGCAAAGCGACACCGGCTCAGAGCCTGATCCCACCCGAATTCTCCTCCCTTTCCCCCCCAAAAGGGATTTTCCCTCACACCSAGGCCCCCCCTCCCCTTCCCGCGGAGCAGGAGGGATCGGGCCCCGTTCCCTGCCCCAAACCCCCTCCCACCCCAGCCCTTTTCCCTCCCCGCGGGTTTTTCCTGCGGTTCCCGCTCTCCGCTCCTGGCGCTGGCCGTGGCTGCTCCCCGAGGCGCATCATTAATTCAGCCTCATTTATACCCCGCCACTGCCGCGGGATTGGCTCTGTCGGGAAGGGAATTTCACCTCGGCTTTGGAGTAAAAGCCATAAAAACCTGGCAGGCGGGCGCTGGCCCCGAGTGTTTAACCCGGGCTCTTCCTGGGGGCTCTTCCTGAGCCCCCCTGGGTGGAGGGAGAGGGGGAAACATCCCCTGGACCCCTCGGGGAGGTGGAGAAATCTGGAAGCGCCTGAAGGGAGATAATGAGGGGGTGAAATCGCTCTGAGGACGGGAGGGACTCCGTGCGATGTTTCGCCCAGCTCTAWTTGGCCTTTTGCTAATTAATCCTGCCCTTTCTGGTGCTCTCCCTCCAGCAGGGGAACCCCTCCATGCGTGACCCCCTCAGCCTGAGGGGAGCTCGGCAAATTCGTGGAAAAAAATTCACGGAAGCTTCTCTTTGTCATTAAAAACGGGGCCGAGCCCTCCCTGAGCTGCTCTCGCACCACAAACCCAGCCCTGGCACCGCCCCACCGTGGCCTGCTGGCACCGGCAGCACCCCTGAGAGCCGATTTTGGGGTCCCCCCGATGGCCACGAGGCTTTTTGGGGCCGTGGTCAGCCCCACTGTGGAGCCGGTGGTCGGTGGGTGAGTGTTGGGGTGACCTCCGGGGTTGCAACGCTCCGGGAGTTCCATTTCCCACCATTTCCCCCCCAAAAAACACCCCCGGAGCCTTCGGGTTTAATTCCAGGAGGTGACACCAGACCTTCCAGAGGCTCTTTGTCACCTCAAGGAGCCGGGAAAGGGCCGCGACCTCTTTTGGGGACGGGAAAAGCGCCGCGCCTGAGACTCGGTGAAGGATTCCGCGAGGAGCCGCRGAGGGCTGGGATGGGTGCGGGAATTTTCACTTCCCTTCGCCCGGCGCAGATGGAGCCCAGCTGGGCGGAATGGGCTCTTCCAGGGCTGGGTTTGTCCCGGGATGGTTCCCAGACCGGCACCGGGCCGCTGTGGCGGCAGGGACGGGGCTCGGGGACCGCGGGGCACGAGCTCGGTGTCCCCAGCGAGGGGGGAGGAGGAGGAGGAGGGGGAGGAGGGGGAGGAGGAGGGGGAGGAGGGATTTATCCAAGGGCTCCAGGAAAACATCTGGATTTGCCACTTGCTGCGGCAAATTAATTGCGGGATCCCGCGGCGGCTCCCCCGCTGCGCCAGCCCTGCCACGAGCCTGCCCCCATTCCCGCTCCCGGCAGTGTCCCCAGGGATGCCGTCCCTTGTCCGCTGCAGCCGGAGGAAATCCGGGCACCCCATCCCGTCCCGCAGGGCCTGCGGTGTCCTCGGTGATCCCATAAAAATCCCTAAAAGCGCCGGGATTGAYCCTGCCCTCGCTGCCCGTCCCGCCCCGGGTGGGCACCCCCGGCCCCGGGCACACCCCGRGCCCCGTCCCCACCTGGCCCCAGCGTGGCTCTTTTGGCTGGGAAAGGTTTCTCCATGTGGCTCCCAGATGTTCAGCCCGTGACGGAGAACAAACGGCAGCTCCGGCCCGGGGTTAATCCCATGGAAAAGCTGCGAGCGAGAGAATTCCGTGGAGCCCTTCCCGGGACGAGCCGGGCGGGAGCAGCCGGCCCCGAGCACCTCGGAGAGTCCAGAATTGGCTTTTCCAGAGGAAATCCAGCGGAGCGGCGCTTTCCCGCCGGGACCCGCGGGGATTTGGGGAGCTCAGGGGCTCCCGTGGCTGCGGGCGTGGGAACGGCTGGGTTTGGGGACCCCAAAAGCACCTGCAGRGCCCGGAGCGGGGAGGAAACACCTGGAGCTGGACGCACACGAGGCCAAATCCGCCGTGCCGAGGCCACCGTGGCCACAGGAGCCACCCCGGGGCAGTGGCAGCGTGCCCGGGCCTTTCCCGGTGCCACCAGTGACCCCACCCCATTGTTCCGGTGRCCCCCAGAGCCGTTCCCGGGGCTGACACAGCGCTGCGGGATGAGGGACGAGCCCTGGCATTTCCAGCTGCCGTTCCTGCGGGATCCGGGAGGGCAGGAGGCCGGGCAGAGTCACCCTGCGAGCGCCAGGACAAAGGAGGGCGGCCCGCGGGGACCTTTTTAGGGACCACGGGACACCCGTACGGGGTTTTTTCGCTGTGGAGAGCTGAATGACAAAGATTTAACTCAGCCCCCGCCGCGCGTTCCCCTCTGGGGGCCTCTCGGTGTCACCCGGACCGCGGGGACAGCCCTGGGGTGTCCCCAGCCCGTGGGGTGCTGTCCCTTGTCCCCTGCAGCCGGAGCGGGTCCGGGAACCCCCTCCCATCCCACGGGGCTGCGGCGGCACCGGCGACCCCACGGCGGGGACGGTGCCGGTGGGGACAGACGGACGGGGACAGACGGACGGAGGCGGGAGGGGATGGAGAAGGGGCTGAAAGGACGGACGGACAGCACGGGAGGAAAAACGGTGGAGGGGGGCGAGAAGAGCCGAGGGGCCGAGGAGCCGCGGCCGGACACGCACCGAGCGCACCCCGAAAGCGCTTCGTGGGCG
>RAHM01000265.1:291672-311206 GCA_003713295.1 Parotia lawesii
CTGCCCGAGCTCTGCCAGTGCGAAGGGTGACAGAGCCTCAGTCCGAGGGGGGGGGGGGGAGAAGCCACTCCCGCCCCCCCAGCGCCTTCATCACCTGCCTCCCACGCACCCCCCAAAGCTCTCCCAGACTCTGCCGGCTCCAAACTCTCCCAGAGCCCAGGCTGAGACCCCTTTCCTGCCRGCAGAGCCCTCGGCGTGTGCCCCAGGCAAAAAACTTCAGGGCACGGGGAGGGGGGGCCGGCAGAGGGGGGAGCGCCCGCAGTGGGGCGGCCRGGGGGGTCCAACCCCGCAGCTGGGGCAGGATTGGGCGGGGGTCCCAGGGGGGTCGTCAGGCAGCCGGACACCCCTCGGGCAGGATATTAAATAAAGGCGGAGTTCAGCGGCCCCGTGCAGGGGCTGGGGGGTCCTTTCCCCCGTATCCCCCCGGGACCGGGATGGACGAAGCTCCCCAGGGACGCTGTGACAGCGGGCGGGCGGCGGGAGGGGCCGGAGCTGTCCCAGCCAGATGGATCCCAACGATTTCCCCCCAGAGCATCGCCCCCTCACCCCCCACCCCGGGCTGTGACGTCCCCAAATCGCCACTTCCCTGGGTCGGGCTGGTTCTGCCCCCCGGGATTGCACCTGCGGGGCTGGGAGTGTCCCCGGSGGTCCCCAGGGAACGGGGACCCCAGATGTGCCCCCCCCAGCTGTGCCCGCACCCCGGGACCCTCCAAACCCCGGGATCCCCCAAACCCCGGGACTCCCCAAGCCCCGGCGCCCCGCGTTCGCTGCTCGGTACCTGCGCTGCTCCGCCCGGAGCCCTCCCGGTGCCCGGGGCTGGCCGGACCCGCAGCGCTCGGACGCGGCTTCCCGAGCCGCCCAAACTTCGGGAGCGGCTGGGAGCCGGGGTTTGGCCTCTCCCAGCCGGGCAGCTCGGATCTCTCTGCCGGGCTCGTCTCCAGCCGGAGCATCCCCTCCCCTGCCCGCGCCGCTTCCAGCGCCAGGGCTCCCAAATCCCGCCCGGAGCGGCTCCGTCCTCACCCGGCAGCGCCTGCTGGGGCTCCGGCCCCCCCCGCCACGGCTCCAAAAGCAATTAAGAGCTTCCAGAGGTGTCGCCTGCGCCCTCCGCCCGCGCCCCGGGCCGCGCCAGCTGTCAGGATGCTTTATGGCGTTAATACCCGCGGCTTTGTCGCCGGGAGCCGCGCTAATAACGCGCACATTTCCGCGGCCTAACGCGGACCAGCTGCCCCTTCCCGGCCTGTTCGTCCCGAGGGGGGCTCGGCGCGCCCCGAACCCGAAGGAAACCCCCGGAACCAGAGCGGGGGGGTCGCGGCACCTGGAGCTGGGAATTGCGTTTTCCGCAGCGCTGGCGGAGCGCGGGCGGCGGGACCCGGCGGGGGGGGTGGCAGTGGCCCCGCGGGGAGGGGACAGGTGGCCGGAGAGGGGACCCGGGTGGCGCGGCCGGGCCAGGCCCACGCGGAGCCGCTCGCAGCTGCCCGCGGCGTGGGAGAGCTGGGAGATGTGGGATTGTGGGGAGATGTGGGATCGTGGGGAGATGTGGGATCACGGGGAGATGTGGGATCGTGGGGAGATGTGGGATCGTGGGATGCTCTGGGATCGTGGGGAGCTCTGGGATCACGGGGAGCTCTGGGTGCTGCCCTGGCCAGCCCGGTCACTATTTCTAGCCAGGCACGCTCGGCTGCCCCCCGGCCCCACTCCCGGCCGCTGGAAGCGCATCCCTGGGGAGCTGCGAGCGGCCAAACCCTGCCCRAATGGGGCAGCGGGATGAGCTCGGCCAGGCCGGTTCCAAAACCCCAAATGTGCCCCCCACGAGAGGCCGCCGCCTCAGCCCAAACCCCTTCCCAGGTGACATTTGGGGGTGCTGGGAGGCTTCCCGATATTCCAATCCCTCCTGCCCGCCCGGAGCGGGCTGGAAGGGGTCGGAAAAGGGCTGGAAAATGGAAAAAGGGCCTGGAAAAGGGCTGGAAGAAGGGGCTGCCAGGCCGGGCTGGCGGAGCCGCGCCGGGGAGGGGGAGCGGCCGCCTCCCAGCGCAGGGTAATTGGAGCACTTTGTCATTCAGCTGCCTGGAATTGGCGCTCCATTGTCTCGGCCCCGCCGGATGCGGCGCGCAGGGAGCTCCGAGCGCCGCTCCGAGCGCGGGGACGCGGCCAAGGCGCTGACGAGGCCGCCAGATGCTCCCCCCGAGCCTCTCCGCCCCCCCCCCCMAAAATCAGCCGTGGGTGGGTGGCAAAGGCACGGTCCGGCCCCGGGGCTGCGAGCAGAGGGAGCAGGAGGAGGCCTGGAAGGGCTGGAATCTCCGGGAGAGGCTTCCTGCACCCCGCGGTGGTGGCCAGGAGCGGTTTTGGGGAGCAGCTCCCGCTCCCCGCGCTGCAGAGGGTGCTTGTGGCTTCCAGGTGTGGGGACAGGTTGTTCCAGCAGGGACACCCGGTGCCACCAGACAGGGCGTCCAAAGCTCCCGGTGCTCCCTCAACTCTTCATTTCCATCTGATTCTGGTCCCCAGGGGGTTTTGGGGGGCAGAGCTGCCAGCCCGGCTCTCCAGACCCTCCACCGAGGCAGGGATTTCTCCCCAGGCCGGGAAGGGCTGAGCCCTCCGGGATGGCGCAGTGCCCTCAGAGGAGGTGGCTCCGGCGAGGGACAAGGACAAACAGAGGCCACCTCACCCCAACCCCCTCCCCCGAGGGCTCTGCTGGCTCCCTCCAGCTGCAGAACTCAGCGGGGCCTTTCCCGACGAGTGAATTTTGCCTGGAACAGTGCTTTTTCCCCCCAAGATTTGCATTTTGCATGAGTGGGATGTCCCCGGAGCAGGTCCTTCGCCGGGTGTCGCATCATCCCCCGGTGACAGGAGTGACCTCCCGGCTCTGCTCTCTCCGCCAGGGACCCGCCTGGGGCTCCAAGGACAGCTGTTTCTCCAAGCTGTTCACGGCCAGCGGGGAGTGCTGCCGGGCCTGCAACCTGGGCGAGGGCGTGGTGCAGCCCTGCGGGGTCAACCAGACCGTCTGCGAGCCCTGCCTGGACAGTGAGTACCCCCCGAGCCCCCCGGGGCTGCCACGGGGTCAGGGGGAGCAGGGACAGGGGTTGGAGTCTCCCCAAGCATCTCCTTGTTCCCTCCTGGAAGCGTCACGGCATTCCCAGCTCACGCCTGCGCTGAGTCGGGAGGGGTTTGGGCTGGATTCTGGGGAAAGGGTTAATGAAAGTGGGATATTCTACCCCCAAAATGGGGCTGGGGGCGCGGGGAGTGGCACAGCCCCAGAGCTGGGGCTGGACAGCGCTCTCGGGCACCCTGTGGGATTTGGGATGGGCCCTGTGCAGAGCGGGAGTGGATGATCCTTGGGATCGGGATATTCCCAGATTCCCCGAGCCCTGCACCGGCGCTCCTCCAAAGATCCGCCCGTCAATCCCTCCTCTCCCTGGGGCTGGGGGGGAGAAGAGGAGGCAGAGGAGGCCGGAGGAGCAGAGCAGGGACAGAGAAGAGCCAGGGCAGCGCTAAAAATACCTCGGCATTCTGCGGGATCGATGGACGGCGCTGCCTCCCTGTGCCCGGCCGGGAAACGGATCCCGGCCAGGGGCTGGATCCCTCCTGGCTGAGGGATGGATCCCACTGAGGGATGGATCCCACCAGGGGATGGATCCCACCAGGGGATGGAACCCATCGAGGTCTGGATCCCACCGAGGGAAAACCTCCCCCCTCACCCTCAGCTCTTCCCTGAGAGGGATTTTGGGGTGGGGAGGGCAGGAGACCTGCAAGCACCACGGCCATCCCTTGCTGGGATCGGGAGAGGATCCCCGTGGCCCTGGATCCCCCTGGATCCCTCTGGATTCCTCTGGATCCCTCTGGATCCCGCTGCCGCTGGCTGGGCAGGTGGAGGCAGCCCCGCTGCTGGCAGAGCCTCCAGACTGAGCCCCAGGAATGCGGGCACGGCCCAGGGCTGGGATCCCCACCTGCACCCCGGGCTGCCTCCTCCGAGCACTCCCTTGGACGCGTTCCCGATCCGCCGGGGGAATTGTTTTGGAAAAATCCTGCTGCAACCAAAGCCTGGCCCCTGCCAAAGCCCGGGGGGGGGGCAGCCAGAGACCGTCCCGAATGGGGGGGTTGTTCTAATTCCCCCTTTTTGCCCCATTCCGGCCCCCCCAGTCCCCGATTGCTGCCTCATGGTTTATTTATCCCTCGCAGCCTCCCGCGCTGCCGGAGGAGGGAGGGGTGAGGGAGGGGGGCCCTGTCTGAATCTCGGCTGTAATTGCTCAGCTCAGATACCTTCGGCTGCCACTGCAAATGTGCCCACTCAGCCGAAAGCCTTTCCTGGCCACTTCCCCGCTCTAATGGGGCCCATCAATAATTCAGGATAATGCGAGGGATGAGCCCAGGTTAATGGGAGCCGCGTGTGCCGCCCCGGGGCTGCTCCGGCGCTGCTCCCCCAGCCGGGCACAGGGCAGGGGCTGCTCGGCCACCCCCGGGCACAGGGCAGGGGCTGCTCGGCCACCCCCGGGCACCCCAGGGCCGGCAGCACCAGGGACAGGGTGCCCAGAGAAGCCGCGGCTGCCCCACCCCCGGGAGTGTCCAAGGATGGGGTTTGGAGCAGCCTGGGATAGCGGGAGGTGTCTCCCTGCCCAGGGCGCTGGATGGGATTTAAGGCCACTCGCGACACGAATCATTCCATGGTTTTGTGATTCCCAGTCCTCCGGTGTCCTGCAGATCCAGGGAAGGCCTCAGGAGAGGAGCAGGGTGAGGGGAGATGTTGGGGATGGGAAGAATCAGCTGCCAAGGGATGATGATCCCATCCCTCCCATCCCAGGGGTTTGGGATGCTTCACTCCCCTCTGGAGCAGCCCAAAATTCACGTCCCAAAGAGCTCTGCCCCGAGCCTGTCCCCGGTGTCCCCAGGGAAGCTGGGAGCTGCTGAGAGCAGGAATTGCCCTTCCCCACCACCCCCGGCATTGATCAGGGGTCAGCACGAGGCCGGCTCGTCCTCCGAGGAGCGGGGATTGAGGCGGGATCCCCGKCCCCTTCTCCATCACTCGGGCTGGAATTTCCCTGGGATGAGGGACGAGGCTCCGGTGGGATCGCTGGGGGCGGCCGGCGCGGGGACAGCAGCTGCGCCCTCCAGGACGGGCTCTGACCCCTCTTCCGGGGCTAAAAATATCCCCAAACTCCTCCGGGAGCGGGCAGAGCGAGGGCCGGGGATTGATTTCCCTGGCAGCGCGTCCTGCAGGATGAAACCGGAGCGCCAGGAGCCCCGGGGTCAGGCAGAGTCAGCAATTAAACGCTGTCACCTCCTGTCCGCATCACACCCCGAGCCGGGGACACGCGGGCGGGGAGGGGGCGCGGGGCCCCGGGGACCCCCGGGCAGGATGTGGAGGAGAAAGTGATGGGATGTGAGGAGCAGGGGCGGCCGCGGGATGCCCACAGGGACCGTCCAGAGGTCAAAAATGGGAATAAAAGCAGGAATTAGCGCGGGGACGTGAGCAGCGAGCACTGGGATGGGCACTGAGGGCAGCGCGTCCCGGCTGGAGCCCCGGGGAGCCGGGAATTGCGGCGGGAATGGGGAAGGTGTCAATGGGAAGCTGAGCCTGGAGGGATGCTCAGAGCTGGGAATTTCTGCGGGAATGGGGAAGGTGTGAATGGAATGAGGAGCCTTGGGGGATAATCGGAGCTGGGAATTTCTGCGGGAATGGGGAAGGTGTGAATGGGATGAGGAGCCTTGGGGGATGCTCAGAGCTGGGAATTTCAGCGGGAATGGGGAAGGTGTGAATGGGATGAGGAGCCTGAGGGAGGCCGGGAGGTGCTGGGGGCCCGCAGAGGGAAATGCTGGGAGCAGAAACACGGATTTGATCCCAGCCACGTCCGTGTGACCGCGGGGACAGCAGGCCGAGCCCTCGGTGACGCCGTGTCCCCGCAGGTGTCACCTACTCGGACACGGTGAGCGCCACGGAGCCGTGCAAGCCGTGCACGCAGTGCGTGGGGCTGCAGAGCATGTCCGCGCCCTGCGTCGAGTCGGACGACGCCGTCTGCCGCTGCGCCTACGGATACTTCCAGGACGAATCCAGCGGGAGCTGCCGCGAGTGCCGCGTGTGCGAGGTGGGCTTCGGCCTCATGTTCCCCTGCAAGGACTCGCAGGACACGGTGTGCGAGGAGTGTCCCGAGGGCACCTTCTCCAGCGAGGCCAACTTTGTGGACCCCTGCCTGCCCTGCACCACGTGCGAGGAGAACGAGGTGCTGGTGCGGGAGTGCACGGCCGTGGCGGACGCGGAGTGCCGGGGTAAGAGCTGCGAGGAGAGGGCGCTGAGCTGCCCCGGTGTCGCTGTGTCGTTGTCACAGCTCCGCTGTCGCCGCCGGAAATTCCCGGTGAAGCCGCCCGAGCGTGGCTCAGCCYGGATTTAGGGAGCGGCGCTGGGATCTGGCAGTGCCGGGCAAGAGAAAGGAGCTGGGGCTTCCTCCCAGCCCCCATCAGCATCCCAAACCCAGCGCCAGCCCCGCGGGAAAGGAGGAAAAGGGGGAGAAGTAGGGGCAGAGCTAAAAGCCAGAGCCGTGCTGCTCCAGCCGGGAACGCTGCTCCAGCCGGGAACGCTGCTCCAGCTGGGGCTGCTCCAGCCGGGGGTGCCGGCGGCTCCTTGGCGGGGACAGCGGCCGTTCCCTGGCAGGGACAGCGGCGTCATTCCCTGCCCCGAGGCCGAGCGCAGAAAAGGGCTTTGTCCCGGCCGCCGCCGAGCCGCGGCCCCGGGGCAGCTCCTCGGAAGGGTCGAGTAAATGGAGCCACAAGTCAAGGACACAGGGCCGGCTTTGTCCGCCGGGAGCGGCCGCGGGAGCCGCTCCCCAAGGGCAGCGGGGGCCGGGACTCGGCAGGGCAGGATGTCACAGCCCCCCCGCCACAGCGCTGCGGCCCCGGGGCTGGCGGGGCGGAATTCCAGCCTGGCGCAATTCCAGCTCGGCACCGAGACACCAGCGGCTGGCAGGGGGGTGGCAGGGCGAGGTCCCGGCTCCCGCCGCGATTCCAGGCGCATCCGCGCTCCGGGATGGGCTGGGGGATGTGGCCCGGCCCCGGCGGCACCGGGCAAGGGCCTGGAGCGGGCACAGGGAGTTCGGGATGGGACGGGATGGGATGGGGCAGCCGCGCGTTTTCCTGGGGCAAGACCAGGCGGATCCGCTCCGTGGGCCACGCCCGGGTGTGGCAGGAACGGGGTCACCCCCAGATGGAGCCGGCAGGGGCCGGGAAAGGGGCAAATCCAGGCCCTGGCGCTCCGGGAGCGGCTCCGTGCGCGGTGTGGGAACACCTGGGCTGCCTGAGCCCCGTCCTGGAGCGGGTTTGGGGTGGAGGGGAGGCAGCTGGGGCGGCTTCCCTGGATTTGGGGGCCGGCAGCACCGGGAGCTGTGCTGGGAAGAGCTGCAGGACTTGAGCAAAGCCACGGCCACCTCCAGCCACCCCCGGGGCAGGGGGCAGCTTTGGCTTGTCCTGGGGACAAGGGGACGTGGCCGAGCTGTCACCTCCGCAATCCCACAGCCTTGGGAAGAGATCTCTGTGGGAATCCCCGTCCCGATCCTCATTTTCCAACCCCTCCATCCTGGCAGGTCTCCACCCCCGCTGGACCACGCACACCCCGTCCCTGGCGGGCTCTGAGAGCCCCGAGCCGGCCACCAGGGAGCCGCCGGGCACTGAGGGGGTGGCCAGCACCATGGCCGACACCGTCACCACCGTCATGGGCAGCTCGCAGCCCRTGGTGACCCACGGCACCGCCGACAACCTCATCCCCGTCTACTGCTCCATCCTGGCGGCCGTGGTGGTGGGGCTGGTGGCCTACATCGCCTTCAAGAGGTACAGGGACCGTGGCAGGGACCGGGACAGGGATTCGGGGAGCGGGGAACGGTGGGACCCCTGCTCTGGATGTCCCACGGGACAGAAACCAGAGAATGGGACAAAAACCAGAGAATGGGACAAAACCCTGCCGGCCTCGGGGACGTCACCTCGCTGCCCCCGTGCCCGCAGGTGGAACAGCTGCAAGCAGAACAAGCAAGGGGCCAACAACCGCCCGGTGAACCAGACGCCGTCCCCCGAGGGGGAGAAGCTGCACAGCGACAGCGGCATCTCCGTGGACAGCCAGAGCCTGCACGACCAGCAGCCCCCCGGGCAGGGCACCCAGGGGCCAGGTGGGACCCGCTGGGACAGCCCGGGGTGGGCAGGGACATCCTGGGATGGACAGGGAGGATGGACAGGGACACCCCGGGATGGACAGGGACCCCTGGGGATGGACAGGGACCCCTGGGGACAGACAGACACGCCCCGGCAGGGATTTAAGGCCGTTTCCCCCTCGCAGCGCCCAAGGCGGACGGGAACCTGTACGTCGCGCTGCCGGCCAGCAAGCAGGAGGAGGTGGAGAAGCTGCTGGGCAGCTCGGCCGAGGACACGTGGCGGCAGCTGGCCGGCGAGCTGGGCTACAAGGAGGACCTGATCGACTCCTTCACGCGCGAGGAGTCCCCGGCCCGCGCGCTGCTGGCGCACTGGGCCTGCCGCGAGTCGGCCACGCTGGACGCGCTGCTGGCCGCCCTGCGCAGGGTCCAGCGCGGGGACATCGCCGACAGCCTGGCCAGCGAGTCCACGGCCACCTCCCCCGTCTGAAGGGCGGCCCGGGGGGGCCCCGCGGGGTCCCCCCGCCCCCTCTGGGCTCTCCCCTGCCCGGGGCCGGAGGGGAGGGTGGGGAGAGCCCCCGGGCCCCGCCGGGTGCCCGCGCGGAGCTCCCGGTTCCGGTACCGCCCCCTCCCCGCGCTGCCCCCGCCCGGCAGCCCCTGACGGTGCTGGGGGGGCTCAGCCCCACCCCGATCCCAAATCCCGGCTGCTGCTGGAGCGTTCCCAGCCCCGGGAGGCTGCGGGGACGGATGGATGGGTGGATGGATGGATGGACAGACGGACAGATGGACACGGGAGTGACCCCCGTGCTCTCAGCCCTCTCCTCTCCCCSCTCCCAGCCCCTTCTCCCTGAGGCTCCTCTTCCTCCTGACCCCTCCCCCGCTATTCCCCTCTCCCCTCCACGCCCCCAAATCCAGCTGCTTTCCCCCCAAAAGCGGGGGAAGGGCGGGGCTGCAGAGCCCYGGAGCTGCTGCCCCGGGATTTGGGGTCTCGGGGGGGCTGGGGGAGGGGACTCGGCTTCCTACACTGTGAAATTCGGGAGTGCGCCCCCCACAGGGATCCGGAGCCGCCGGGACCACCCCGGACTTTGAGGAGCAGATTTTGGGGTGCCACCAGCTCCCCTCCCTGCAGGGGACACCGAGGGGACACCGAGGGTCCCACGGACACGTCCCCGTGGGGGACACCGAAGGTGGAAAGCGCTGACCAAGTGCCTGCCCCGGCGGGGACATCACCCAAGGGCTCCGCTCCTCCTTCCCCGCCTGTCCCCGCCCTGTCCCCGCCCTGTCCCCGCCCTGTCCCCGCCCTGTCCCCGCCCTGTCCCCGCCCTGTCCCCGCTGTCCCCGCTGTCCCCGAGCTGCACCGGCCCCGGCGAGGCCGCCCCGCCACCATTGCACTGTCCCCGCTGTCCCCACCCCTGTGCAAAGGGCTCCTCCTGCTCCCGCACCGTGGAGGCGGCTCAGAAATGTCCCTGCGGGTCTCCCCCGCCTCGGGCCACCCCAGCACCTCCCCCTGTCACCCCCGGGGAGGGGACACCGCTCACCAGAGCTCAAAGTGCGTTTTTGGGGCATTTCAGCCCCAGCTGGGTGACCCGGAGAGCGGCCCCGGGCTGGGCAGTGTCCCCTGAGCGGCCCCCGGGCTCCCGGGGGTGTCCCCGACGCTTTGACCTCTCCTCGCCCGGAGCATCCCGAGGTTCCCGCGGAGGCGTGGCCCCTCCAGCCCCTCTGGATTCATCCCAAAATCCCTTCCTGGAGGCAGAAATGGGATTTTTGGTCCCCTCCTCGAGGAGAGACTTGTAAATACGRATCGTGGTGTTTGATGTTTCTACGTGTGACCCCCCTGGGGACAGCGCTGTCCCCTCCCCGCTTCCAGGTGAGAATTCCCATCCCAGTCCTCTGATCCCGCCTCGTTTCTGGCCTTAAAGACTCCACGGGGAGGCAGAGAAACCTTCACCCCCCGAAAATCGCTGCAGCAKCTCGGGAATGCGGCAGGATTCGGATGTTCCCGGGAGAGCTCGGAGCTTCCCAGGGATTGGAGCGGCACCCGTGGGATTCCAGCACCCACATCCTTCAAGATCTTCTGGGAATTTCCCTCCCTGCCGTGCTCTGGATGATGGAGAAGCACAGGCTGGGCCCGGATCTCCAGGCTGGGATTTCGGACAGTTCCCGCCTGCAGTGGAGGAGCCGAGATCCCTTGGGAAGAGCCGCCCTTGGTCGGAAGGTCTTGGCCCTGGAAGGGCTGCAGATCCCAAATCCGAGTCCCAAACTTCTCCCGTTGCTCAAACCCAAGGAAATTTGCCCCAAATTTACAACCCCACTCGCAGTGGGCGACTCTGGGTTGGAAACCCCCAGCTCCTGCCAGGCCGAGCCACGCTCTGGGATGGATTTGGGATGAATTTGGGATGAATTTGGGATGGATTCCATCACTGGTCGTCTTCAGGTTGTTCCGTTTTTCCCTTTTTTCTGGAAAAGCCACTCCAGTACAGACTGAGGGTGCCTGGAATGAAGCACCCGGATCCAAACTGAACCGAACTTCCCGGATGAGCCGACCTGGCCGAGCCTCTCCTGCTGGGAATTCTCTTTTCCTCAGGACAACGCTGCCATGCTCTCAGGTTTTAACTGCCGTGGGAAAGGGATTTCAGCACCCCGGAATCCCAAAAATAGGATTTTCAGGGCCGAGGGAATGGGGACAAACCCAGCACTCAAAGAGGAGCCTGGGGCTGCCTCAAATCCTGCCCAATTCCCAGCTGCAGGGAAGAAATGGAAATAAAATTCCAAAAAAAAACCACAAAAAAAAAAAAWWWYCCMAAARSMRGRRGGRAAMMMCMAAAAAAMYMCCCAAAAGCAGGAGGGAAACCCAAGCCAAAGTCAGAGCTCGTTTCGTGTTGTACAAACCCCGTGTGTTCCTCCACTCCCCCTCTGTAATTCCAGGGCCGATTTCTTAGGAAGTAGAAGGATTTTGGGGGGGGGTTCGGGGCAGCATGAGCCGGGGGGGATGCACGGGGGAGGCCCGGGGGGGTGGAATTTGTCCGCGTGTAGCCTTGGGATGCCAATAAAGAGCATCGCTGTCGCTGCCCCGCTCCGTTCTTCCCGCTCTCCCCGCCCCCGCCAAAAAAATGGGGAGGGAAAGAGCTGCTTGATCCCACATCTGCTGCCAGATCCCTGCTGGATCCGCCGGGAAAAATCCCAAACCTCTCCGCAGCGCCGAGCCTTGGGAAAACACAGCAACCACCGGGAAAAAGGGGGAAAAAATTCCCGATTAAACTCCCACGAGGCGCTTCTCACTCAGCCCCCACGGGGAGCCGGGAGCTTCCCTTTAGGAGAGGGACAGAGCTGGGAAGGGAAAGTTGGGAAGGGAAAGTTGGGAAGGGAAAGTTGGGAAGGGAAAGTTGAGCTTTCCCGGGCTCTGGGAGCGTCAGCTGCAGCTGAATTCCCAAATCTCCCCGGTATTCCTTCTGGCTGCCGGCAGGAACTGCCCGGAAAACCTCCCGAGTTTTCCCGCGGGTTCTCCCGGCCCTTTATCCCGGGTTTTGGGGCGCAGCGGCCRCAGGGATGGGGCTTTGGAGATGTTCCCGATCCCAGCGCCAGCCCCGGGCGGGACTCGGCGGGATCAGCCCCGGTCCGCCCCCGGGCAGCGTCTGGCTCCCAGATGGAGCCGCATTTCCAAATAATGGGAAGCAGTTGGAGCGGAGCGGGAGCGGAGCCGGGCACGGAGCCCCCAGGGCAGCGGGGCCGCGGCTTCCCGGCCTCATCCTGCCCTTTTCCAKCCTCATCCTGCCCTTTTCCATCCTCAYCCTGCCCTTTTCCAKCCTCATCCCGCACTTCCCTGGGACACAGGGGACGGGAAAAGCAGCTTCATCCCACAAATTGCGGGGAATTTGCAGCCTCATCCCGGATGGAGCGAGTGCTTCCCGGAGCCGCCAAAAAAGGTGGATTTTTCCCAGGAAAAATTCCCCTCGCCCTCCAGCTTTCCCCCCACACCTCCCACGCTCACCCAGAGCCGATTAAGCTCTGGATGCACCTGGCAGGGCCGGGATGGAGGGAGGGATGTGGGAATTCCGGCAGGGATGCGGGGYCGGGATTGGGATCCGTTGTCCTTCGGATGGGGCAGGGAAGGCGCCGGATCCCCCAATTCCCTGGAATGGGATCCCCAGGATCTGCGGATGTATGGCGGGACCCTGGCTGGATTTGCGTGGGAATCAGGGCTCAGGACGGGATTTTGTGGGAATTACGAGGCTGGAAGGAGCTGGGAGRGCTTTCCTGGGATTTGTGCCGGAAGGAAGGAAAAATCCCAGAGCTTTTCAGCAGGAAAAATATCCCAGCTGAGGATGAGGAAAGAGCTGCTGGGTTTTAGTGCTCCATAAATCCCCCCCAGCCCGGGATCATCCCGGGAAATCATCGCCTCTTCCCGAACAAAGCCCAGCCCCGGCACAGGGGGAAACCTTATCCCGATTTCCCTCCCCGCTTCCCCCTGGGAGGAGGTTTAGGGGGGGAGCCACAGAATATTCCCAGAACCGGCATTTCCAGCAGCTGACACTTCCCTGGTTTCTGTCAGCTGCGGAGGCTCAGATTCCCAGGGAAAGGAAGAGACAAAGGAATTAAAGCTCCCTAAAAACGGCCCCGTTCRGGGAAATCTGGGATGAAATGGAAACCCGGCATCCGGTTTGCCAAAAAAATCCGGGAGAGGGGGAAAGGCCGGAGCCAGAGCAGCTTCCAGCATTCCCTGTGCTCCGGAGACCTTGGATTCCGGCTTCCCTGCGGAGAGGAGAGGGAAAACCGGGAGCACGGAGGGGAAGTGGGGATAAACGGTGCTGGGAGCAGGGAATCCCACGGGATCCTCGTGTTTTGGGATGCTCCCCTTTCCCCCATTCCCTGGGGATCCCTCAGGGCCCTCCTGGCCCCATTCCCGGCTCAGCTTCCCGGGAAATGCCCTCGGACGCCCCTGGGATGGATCCTGTCCCATCTCCCCCGGAGCATCCCTCGGTTTTCCCGGCACCGCTGGAATCCTGTTTGTTTCCCAGGGATTCCCGGGCAGTTTGGGATCCCAGCCCGTTCCCTGAGCCCATTCCCAGCCCCCTCCCTGCAGGAGAGAGGCCGTGGGAGCCTCTGGAAGGGCTGGAAAGGGAAAAGGAGCCGGGAAAGGATCCGGGAAAGGATCCGGGAGCTTTCCCTGACCTTGGCAGGGTTTGGGAAGCGCAGGAGGAGCTTCAGCCCCACCAGAGACGGGAAAGGCTGGAAAATCTGCTGGAATGAGCCTTTCCCGATCCCCTCCACCTGCACCATGGACGGGGGGAGCCCGGACATGGAAAACTTCCCAAAATTCCCTTTCCTTGGCAAAGCCAGCTGCGCCAGCTCCGGTTTTGCCTCTTTCTTCCCATTGTTCCCAATTCCGGGAGGTTTTCCCGGGATGGGGGTGGTGGTTCCGAGCGCTGGAGCCTCCTCCTGCATCAGCAATGGGTTCTTGGAAYGGTTTGGGATGGAAGGGTGAATCCCAAATCCCACTCCCACCCAAAAATCCTGGATTGATCCCCATGAAATCCCAGGGATCCACCCCCAGGGGGGATTTGGGTCCTTCCAGGGGGGATTTGGGTCTCTCCAGGGGGGATTTGGGTGCGGGATCAGCGGGAGGAGCCGGGATGAGCCGCGGGATCGCTGCCCTTCGGCCGCCGTGCCCGGGTGGCTGCGGCTGCTCCCGGCCAGATGTCCCGGAATTCCAGCCCGCTCTGTTCCCAGCGCCGCTCCTGCCACCGGCCCCGGCCCTCCATGGGCGGCAGATTCCCTCCACTGCCTCCGGAGCCAAGGATAACAGCCAGGGATAAGAGCCAGGGATAACAGCCAGGGATAACAGCCAGGGAGAGCGGCCAGGGATAACTCGGGGGTGGCCAAATCCCCTCGGCTGCTCCGAACCCCTCCGGATCCGGGGCAGGACGGGACCCCCGGAGCCTCCAGGAGCTCAGGATTGGGAAGGAGAACAAAAACCAGGGTTGGGAAACCGGGCAGGAGTCCTGGAGAGGTGCAGCAGGGAGGGCAGGGAATGGTTAGGGAATAATCAGGGGTACTTATGGGATATTTTTGGGATTTTGGGGACAGTTTCGGGATGTTTTGGGATGTTTTTGGGATGTTTTGGAGTGTTCTGGGATGATTTGGGGATGTTTTGGGACATTTGGGTATGTTTTGGGATGTTCTGAGATGGTTTTGAGATGTTTTTGGAATGTTTTGGGATGTTTTTGGGATGTTTTGGGATGTTCTGGGATGTTCTGGGACGTTCTGGGATGTTCTGGGACGTTCTGGGATGCTCCCCTCCCACGCGCGGGGCCGGCGCCCGGCAGAGCGGGGACGCTCCGGGCCCGGGGGCTCCGTGGTGACTTTGTCCCATTCCCGGGGGTCTCCAGGTGCTTCCAGAGGCCCTGGGGGAGGGCTGGGAACTCATTCCCGAGGCCGGGAATCCGGAGCTGCCAGCTCTGGGTGGTCGCTGCCCCGAGCCGAGCTCAGCCCGGGAACGCTGCCAGCGCCTCCCCCGCTCCCGAATTAGCGCCGTTATCCTTGGATTCGGCACCCCCGGAGCCGGGAGCGGCGTCTCCTTCGCTCCTGGAGTTTATTCCCCCCTTGGAAGCCGCGCCCTCGGAGCCGGGAATGCCGCGGGAATCGCGATGCCACGGTGGGAGCAGCTCCTGGATCCCGCCCGGGCATCCCAGCCCCATCCAGCTGTTCCCGAATCCAGCTGTTCCCGAATCCAGCTGTTCCCGAATCCAGCTGTTCCCGAATCGCGGAACGGGGCAGCCGCAGGGACGGCGGGCAGGAGGGGTTCGGTGCCACTCCAGGCTCTGCCCGGGGCTGCTTTCCCGACGGGAATGACAACAACGGGATAACAGCTCCCGGGAGCTGCTTCCCCCCTCATCCCCCGGGATCCGGAGCTGGGATCGGCTTCGCAGGGATCTCAACCTGAGCCGGCCCTGCCGCCTTTCCCGGGATTGTCCAGCGCTTCCCAAAGTTCTTCCAGGAATCCTTTGGGATCCAGGCACCAAAGAAAGCCCTKTAATGCTTTCCCAGGATTTGGTGGAGGATCCAGCCGGGGTTGTCCCGTTTTATTCTGTTTTCCCTCCCTCGGCTCCTCTCGAGCACCTTCGCCCTGGGAYGGGAATTCCGCTGCCCCGAGCCTTTTATGGGATCCCCGATTCCTCCCGATTAAATCCTGCTTGGAGCGAGGATCCACGATTTCCTGGGGCGGGGGTCCCTGGGATTTGATGGGGATTAACCCAAAACTTTGAGCGGGAATGGGATTTGGAGTGGGATTCTCCCAGGATTTTGGTGGATCCCGGGGCAGGTGGGAAAAGGGGCTGGATTGGGGCAGGGATGAGGAGCGGGAATGTCCCGGGAGCAGCGGGGCTGCGGAGCCTCATCCCGGGAACACTCCCGGATGGAGCCCAGGGATGGAGCTGAGCATTTTCCCAGATTCCAGGGTGGGATATCCATGTCCTGGCACAGGGATCTGCTCCTCCTCCTCCTCCTCCTCCTCCTCCTCCTCCTCCTCCCGGTTCCAGGACCTCCAGCAGCGGAGCCGGGGCTGTATCCAGCTGCCTTTCCCATCCATCCCATTCCCGCCGTGCCTGCCGCCCCCGGGCTGGGAATTCTGCCGGCAGGGAAGGCGATATCCGTGTTCGCAAACCCTGGGAATGCAGATGGAGGGAGCAGAGCGGCTCTGGAATCTTCCCCGGGAGCCGCGGGAGCTCCCGGTTATGGCGGGACCATGGAAAGATTTGGRGTGGGAAACAYAAAATCYCATCCAGGGACACCTCCCGCTATCYCGGGCTGCTCCAGCCTGGCCTGGGACRCTCCCAGGGATCCAGGGGCAGCCACAGCTTCTCTGGGAATTCCATCCCAGCCCTTYCYGRCCCTCCCAGGGAGGAATTCCATCCCAAAATTCCACCAAACCTTCCCTCCTCCTGGCCGGGTGGGTCCCGTTTGATGCCACCCCTTGTGCAGGTACRAAGGTGATCCCGTGGGATTGGGAAGGGAGATCCCTTTGGATCCCGCGGGGTTGGGAAGCCAGGCTGGAAGTGAGCCTGGATTCCCACCCGGAAGCTCCCCAGGGATGTGGTTTCATTGGATTTGAAGATTCCAGCTCTTTTTGCCGGGAATTTCGGGGCGTTTTTAAGGATCCCCTTGAGAATCCAGGCGTTTTTCCAGGTTCYTCCTGCTGCTGCCGGAGGGAGGAAATTCTCCCCCTTTCCCGGCTCCTGGGGCGGCGATTGGCTCTGGATTGATTGGAGCCATTTCCCGTAAATGCCTCGGGAATAAATCCTGCGGGATCGATGGATGCCCCGGGCAGTGGCTGGGAATTCTGCTGCCCTCAGCAGGACCTGGAGCGGCCTCTTAATGAATCCCGAATTCCTGCCAATTAATCCTGCCCGGAGCGAGCATCCACGATTTCCTGGGGCCCTGCGGCGCTCCCGCAGCCGGAGCGGGCTGGAAACCCCGGATCCAGCCGGGAATACCCGCGGGATGAGCCTCGGGACGGAGCCAAGGCGCCCGTGCAGCTCCGCCTGGGGACACTGGGGACACTTGTGGGGGGTCCCTGAGCCGGGGGCAGCTCCCGGCCGGCCGAAACACCGGGAATTCGCTCTGCTTCCCGCCGGGAAGCTCCGGCCTGGGCACGGCAAAGGACAAAGCCCCGATCGACCGCGGGGAGGGCGCGCCCCGAGCCCGCCCCGAGCCCATCCCGGCCCTGAAGGGTCCCTTTGTCCCCATCCCCGGGAGCGGGAGCGGCTCCGTGCCACCCCCGGGAATGCGGAGATCCCGGGAAAGGAGCYCCGGAGCTCTGCGGATCCCGGTCCCGGGGCTGCAGCGGCCTCCGGGCTCCCCCAGGTCCCTCCCGTGCTCCCAGAGCTGCGCTGATGTCCCAGGTTTTGGGGTGCCGGCCCTGGATTTGGGATCCGAYCCCTCCAGAGGAACCTGCCGCCCTCCCAGCCCCAGCCTGGGATTCACACAGTGGATTTTGGGATGAATTCCTGCGGATATTTCCACTTTCCCTGGCAGGTCTRGGATGTTTTTCCCTCCTCCTCTCCCCCCGCCCCGGCTCTGGCATCAGCTGTGCTCRGGCTCGGGTTCCATCCCTCGCACATTTCCAGGCTTTTGGAGCCGCTTTTCCCAGCGGAGGAGGCTCGGGAAGCTCGGGAAGCCGCCAGGCCACCTAAACAGAAACACATGGATCCGGGAAATCCGAGCRGGATCCCAGGGAATCAGAGCCGGGGATAAACGGGAGAGGGGTGGGAAGAGCCGGGCGCGGTGGCTCCCGGAAAAACGGGGAGGTGGGAGAGGTTCCAGGCTGGAAAAGGGAATTTGAAACCTCGGGACAGAGGGAAAAGGGATGAGGGACAGGAGAGGGGGTGGGAAGAGTTATCCCGGCTGGAACCGGGGGGCAATCCAGTGAAATTCCCGCTGGAATAGGAGCCCTGCTCACGTGTGGGATAACCACGCCATTCCCGGGAAAAGTAATCCCACGGAAGCACTTCAAGTATTTGTATCTAACCCCCAGGGAGCCCATCAGGGTTAACAGGATCCCAGAGAATTCCAGGGAAATCCTGGAGCTGCCGGGGTGAATCGCTTTCCCATCGGGATCCAACATTCCCTGTTCCCAGTCCAGGAGCTCCTGGGGCCTCCTGGGATCAATGAACGCATCTGGGAGCATCCCCTGGAGGCTCCTGGGAACCCCAGAGCCTGAGGATGAGGGGGAATCGTGGATAAATCCACCAAAATTTCCCCCAAAATTTGGACTTCCTAAAAATCAAAAAAAAAAAAACCAGGATGAAGGAGTTTTGGAAGTCTTCGGGGCGGGATGCAGGGAGGAGGAATCCCTGGSACTGCCGGAGCTCCGGGGAGGATCCAGCTGATYCCCAGCTGCCGCCCCTTCCCCGGTGAATCCCCGAACCCGGCCCCGGCCCCCGGCCCCTTCCCAGCCCCGAATCCCGGGATTTACAGCTGGGCTGTGCCGGCGGCTGAGTGCGGCTGGAGCCGGACCCTGCTCGGTGTCACCGGGACCGGGAGATTCCCGCTGRGATTCGGCTCCAGCAGAGCAAATTCCCTCAGCCCCGGCCCCGCTGGAGGAAAGACGAGGAAAACTTCCCCAAATCCACAAAATCTGAGCGGGAGCGGGCACGGGGGAGGATGGACAGCTCCGAAGCGATGACGTCACCACCTCCGTGTCTCACCCTGGGATTAATTGGATTAATTACCRGGTTAATCACGGCTGAGTCAGCGCCGGGACACCAATCCCGCTTTTTACCTGGAAAAACCATCCCTGGCTTTATCCCAGCACAACACGGGGGGGAGAGGAAGCTTTATTTTCCAGCCAGGAAAATCCCATTTTTTCCATGGAATTGGGGTTTTTCCCGGCCCTGCTGGGGGCTCCCAGCGGCCGCCGCTGTTCCCCCGGAGGGTCCCCAATATTTTGATGTTTTTCCCGAAGAAATTCCCCAGGATTTTCCCTGGATTCCCACCTCGGGGAGCCGCCAGCCCTCRGCCAGATGTTTTCCATAAATAATCAAACGAGGAGCGCACGGGAACTGGGAAAGCAAATCCAATTAGGCCGGAGAAATTCCCTGGAAAAGGCCTGCGCTTTAATCAGCCCCGCACCAAAATAACAGATTGCAGCTCCCAATTCCGCCTTTTTTTTTTGGATAAAACCCGGCTGGAAGCRCGGCCCCATCCCTCTCTCCCCAAATCTCTGTCCAACCTCCCCATCCCAACTCTTTGGAAAGGAGAACGGGGAAAATCTGAGCCAAACAAATTTTTTTAAAAAGCAGGAAAAAAAGGGATTTGCCAAGAGAAGGGAAAAAGCTTCGGAGTTCGCTCGATTTTTCTCCAATGAAAATTGATTTTCCTCCCACCACTCGCTGGGTTCTGGCTCGGGATTGGGATCCCCAGGGACTGGGATTTGCCGTGTGGGTTTCACCCCAGCGGGCGATTTGCTGCTTTAATTCGCTGAAACCTCAAAAGCCACAGCGAGGCCGGGCCGGAGCCGCCGGAGCCGCCGGAGCCGGATCTGATCCTGCCTTTTCCAGGGACAGCCCGGCCCTGCCGCTCACCTGGGGCTGGGAGGGGCTTCCCAGCCCCAAAAATCCCCCCTGGAATTCCGGGGAGCCAGCCCCGATCCCCCGGAGCCGGCAGCACAATCCCGGCTGAGCTGGGAACGCCGGAGCAGAGCAAATCCAGCCCCGGGCACGGGGTTTGTTCGGGAATGGGAGCCGGGATCAGGGAGAGGCTGCCTGGAACGGGATGAAAGACRTAAAAATGGAAAATCCACGGAGAAATGTTCCCATGGAATCGTCCTGGAGGGTCGGCCCGGGGTTTGTCCCGGCTCCAAAGGCTCCGATGGATTTTGCATCAGGCAGGAATTGATAAAACGCAGGAACAGGCGCTGGCAC
>RAHM01000265.1:311683-335555 GCA_003713295.1 Parotia lawesii
TCCTTCCTTCCTTCCTTCCTTCCTTCCTTCCTTCCTTCCTTCCTTCCTTCCTTCCTTCCTTCCTTCCTTCCTTCCTTCCTTCCTTCCTTTCCTTCATCCCGGAGCATTCCCGGCCCTGGCTGGGCTGCGGCCGCCGGGATAATTCGGGAAGAAGCCGCATCATTATCCCGAGCACGCTTTTCCAAGCGCGGCTCCATCTGCGCCGCTCCCGGGGGAGTCTGAGCCTGCCCGCGCCAGCTCCGCCTCCTGCTCCGCGCCGGGGATGTGGGAAAGGCTCCGCAGATGGAAAACCGGGGAAAAACGGGAATTCTGCACCGCGCCGGGAAGAGCCTGGCGGCCGCTTCCCTCATTTTTCCTTTTCCAGCTGCTTCTCCCCCCGCGGCACTCCCGGCCCCATCCAGGCAGAGCTGGAACGGTCAAAACCCGGCAGAGCCTCGGGAAAGGCAGAGATTCCCCCAAAAACGCTGGGATAAGGAAAGCAGCCGTGCAGGAGGGCAGGGAAGGCACTCGTGCAGCCCATCCCCCATCCCCACAGCCCCCGGGAAGCTCCGGGACCCCCAGAGCCCCCCAGGACCCCCCAGGAGCCCCCAGGACCCCCCAAATCCCGGTCACAGCCACAGGTGGTGGCCAAGGGCTGGAAAACCTGGGATCAGCCCTTCCCTCCGGGATTCGGGATGGGGTCAGAGGTCGCTGCCACGGGAAGGGGCTGAAGAATCCCGGGATGTGCTGAGCTGGGATGGAATCCAAGGATGTTGAGGATAATCCGGGGATTATTCCCGGGAAAACTCGGGATTTCACCCACGGGGAGCCCCCAAAGCCCAGGGGAGGGTGGGCCTGGCCCGGGGGTGCCCCCGAGCCCCCCCAGTGCCACCTTTAACCACCCCCTGACCCCGCACATTCCCCAGCCCGATCCCAAATCCCCCCCCAATCCCAGAACCCCTGGCCCAGGTGGGTTTTTTTCCCGGGAATTCGATCCCCGGCACGGAAGCGGCTCCGGGCCGGGCAGGCTGAGCTCGGCCAGCGCCGGCCGCCCCCGCCTTGGAGCATTCCCAGGCTTCTGCTGGAGTGCGAGCGCCGGGACCCCACGGAATTCCTGCCCTCCGCCCCCTGGCCGGGCGCCTCCCACTAAAAACCGCAGCTCTGACCGTGAACGGGGAATTTTGGGATTTGGGATCGCTGTCCGGGGGTTTGTCCATCCCGGAGGGCRCTTGGCACGCCCGGGTCCTTCTCCTCTGCACGGGCCGAGAATTCCCGAAGTTTTCCCTGATTGTTTGAATCCCACCCAGCGCCCCCAGAGCCGGGCGGGACCCCCGAGATCCCCCCGGGTTTGTGTTCCCTGCTCGTCCCAGGGCTGGGAATTYGGGATGGGAATCCGGGATGTGACCCCGGCCGCGAACCCTTTTGATCCCGGATTTGTCCCCTCGGATGCGGCCGGGATTGCCGATCCCGGCGGGAATGGGCAGGGATGGGCCGTGGATCCCCCCGGGAACCGTCCCCTCCTCCCGGGATCCCTCCCTGCGGGACAGGCAGGAAAACGGGAATTTTTTCCCGCCGAGGTTTTTGGGTTCGAGGCTCCGGGCTGGGGTCAGCCCCGGCTCTGCTGCGCCAGGGGAGGAGTTTTGGGTGAATCGAAGCTTTATTGGGGAAAAAGCTGCGTTTTACACCCAAAACGCCGGGAAGGGCTCGCGGTCCCGCTCTCCCCCTGCACGAACGGCTCTGGCACGGCTCTGCTCCCCCCGGGATCGCTCCTCGCCCGGAGAAGAGGCTCCGGTTCCCTCTCCGGTTGTTTTCAGGGAATTCTCTTCGGCCTCCCAGGGCGGGAAGGGGAATCGGAGCCGCCCGTCCCCRCTCGGGGGGACCCTCGGGGCTGCCCCGCCCCAGCACCCCCAGCCCGGCCCCAGCTGGGACCTCTCCGAACCCCCCCGAGCAGAATCCGGGAGTTCTTCCCTGCCCTGTTCCCGAGAAAACCAAAGGAGAGAAACCCAGAGGCGCCGGGGACGGGAAATCAGCGCAGGGAAACGGGACAGACTCGTCCTCGGTCCCGGTTTTCCCGGGATAAACAGGATTTTTCCCTGCGGAGCGCGGGTTCATCCCGGTAAATAACGGGGTGGGAGGCGCGTTCGGGCTGGGATCCGCTCCCGGAGCGGCTCCCTGCTTCCCTCTGCAGTCGCTCGGCGGGAAGGGCTCGCTGCGCTCCTCTTCCCCCTTCTCCCGGCTTTTCCAGAGGCAGGGAAACCYCCCGGGCCTCCCCAGCGGGACGGGCCCCCATCCCGGCCCCCCCAGATGTGCATCCAGCCCCAGATGTTGGGCTCCAGCCGCAGCCGAGCACCCCCAGGTTTGCTCGGAGTTTTGCCTTCCCAATTCTTTGGGAAAATCCCGTCCCCTCCGGACATCCAGAAGAGGGAAAGGAACCTTTAAATTCCTTTTCCCACTGAAAATTCCGGCAGGCCCCCGCGGGAGGTCTCGGGGGAGCGCGGTGCGGTGAGGGGGGGTCACCCTTGGGAATGGCTGCTCCTCATTCCTGGGAAAGGGAAGGGGAAGACCCCCGRGCACGGCTGGGAGCAGGGCAGGGAGCTGGGACAGAGCAGAAACAGGGATTTGGGGTAATTCCCCCGGGAGCGACGCTGTTTGTTTCTTTGGGATCCAGCCCGGGGTGCTCTGGAGGCGAAACCGAGGCGGTTTTGGGAGGAAGCCGCGTTTTCCACACAAAAAGTTGGATCCTGCCCGGCTGGGAGCGCCCATCGCTCTTAATCAACACCCGGATTAATTAATGGGCTCCCTCCCCGCGGCCGGCAGGGATTGAGGGATGAGATTCCCACTCCTGCCGGGCTTCCTTTAAATTCCCGGGACCTCCTCCCGGCGCATCCCGGCTCCCAGGGCCGGAGGTTTTTTGGGATTTTGGCACTTGGAGCCCTGCGGCTGTTCCGGCTCTGCGGGAGCGGGGGGGATTGGGGACATCGGGATGTGTCCCCTCCTCCTCCTGCAGGGCACGAGGGGACCGAGCCGTTCCCCCGCATCCCCCAAAAGCCCCCGGGACCCCCTGGAATGTGCCTGGGATGCGGCCCCCGTGCGGCTGAGCTGGCTCGGGGTGGGCGGGATGTTYCCGGAGGAAAATCACAGAATCCCAGAAGGGTTTGGGGTGGAAGGGCCTYAAATCCCATCCCATTCCACCCGCAGCGGCAATTCCCGCTATCCCAGGCTGCTCCCAGCCCCGTCCAGCCCGGCCTGGGACACTTGCAGGGATCCAGGGGCAGACTCCCAGATTCCCATCCTGCCGGGGATAACCGCGGGTCCCTGACTCGGAGATGCTCCCCCCTCCCGCAGCTGCGGCTCCGCTCACCGAATCCTCTCCTGATCCCGGGAAATTCCCCCTTCCCGGCCGGGTTTGTCTCTCCCACCTCCCCCCATCCCTAATTCTGTAACACCTCGTGAGGAAAACCCTTCCCAAAATCAGAGCCGGGAATGGGGAGCGGCTTTGGGGCCCTCCAGAGCCTCTCCCGTCCCCTTTTCCCTCCTTTCCCGGCTCTCATCCCGCGGTTTCCCGGCGGGGCTGAGCCCCCCCAGCCTCAGCCCCTCTTCCCAGCGCTGGTCCCGCTAGAGGGCAACAGAAAACCGGGAAAGAATCTCTGGGAAAGGGCCTGGCAGCGCCGCCAGGGCTCCTTTCGGTTCGGCTTCCGCATCAACGACACCCAAAAAACGCCTCAGGTGCTTCCCTGGATCCCGGGCGGCTTCCCGAGGGTCGGGAATCAGCCCCGAGGCAGCGGCTGCGTCCGCCACCCTCCCAAAACCAGCCCGGGATAGTGGGAATTGTCCCTGCCCGCGGCGGGGTGGGAATGGGATGAGCTTTAAGGTCCCTTCCGACCCAAACCGCTCCAGGATTCCGTGAAAACCGGGCAGGAGCGCCGCTCCCGGAGAGCCGGATCCGTGGATCTGCGGGAAAGAGAGGTTTCCCAAAAAACCAGAAATCTGTGGTTGAGCAGATGCGGAGCCGAACCCTCGGCACCGGCTCATCCCATCCTCACGGAGAGGCCGGATCCCGATCCCCCTCCCAGCCCCGCACCCCGAGCCAGGACCCTCCTGGGAAAACAGCGGGGAAATTTCCTTTATCCACTCCATCRCCTGCTCCCAGCCCAATCCCACCCGATTTTCCAGCACCGGGATCACATTCCCGGGTGTTTCAGAGGAAACCCGACCCTGAACTCCGGCCTGGATGGATTCAGGGCCATTCCTGAACTCCCGGCGCTGCACGGGAAGGGCGGGCAGGAGATCCTGGATGTGCCACAGGGATGGGACTGCAGGATCATCCCGGCTGGAAGCGCCAGCCCGGGGCTATTTCCAGAGCTCCAGAGGGAGCACAGGAGGAACTGGAGCAGCTCCTAAATCAATCCCGGTTTATTCCACTCCAGTCCCCAGCTCCCCGCCGGCACCAGGAAAGCCGGGAAGCGACATTAAATCCTTTTTATCCCTCATTCTCCCTCCGCATCCCGAGCCGGGCTGACCTCGGCGCGGCCCCGGAGCCACGAGGAGCCGCAGAGCTGCTCCCCCAAGGGATTCCCATAGCCAGGATCAGCCTGGGAACGGGTGGGATGCATCCAACGTGGGCGTGGATCCAAGCCCACCCCTGGAAAGCTCTGGGAATGCTGCGCAGGGGACGCAGTGCCCAGAATGACTGAAAGGCAGGGAATGACAGCGGGAGGTTTTATGGGGATCTTTTATGGGAATCTCGGACGTGCAGCCCCTTAAGGGATCCCAGCGGGGCCGGGGCAGCGCCGGTGCTGCCAGGTTTCCTCCAGCTCCGCGCTCCTGCCGCTCTTAGGAGGCTCCAGGGTCTGCTTCGGGTGAATATTCTGGAATTTGACAGCCCTGGATACCAGGGAGGGGTTTTGGAGGGATCCATCGCTTTTTGACTCCCTTTGGCACAGGAACCGGGATCTCCAGGATCTCCTTTGGGATTCGGGAGGAGACTGAGAACCGCGGGATCAGAAAGGTTGGGAAAGACTCCGAGGTCACCAAATCCCGCCTTTGCCTGAGGAATCCATTCCCACCCCGAGGTGCCACGTCCCCCTGTCCCCCCGTGTCCCCAAGCACCACCACGCCAGGGGACCCCCAGGAAGCTGCTCAGGGAATAAAACCCCATCCAGCCCCCAGGAAATTCCTGTCCACGGTGAGGTTTCCAACCGGATTTTGCTTGCCAAGAATCCCAGGAGGTGCCGAGCAGTGCTGAGGGTGCCCGGCCTTCCTCCCATTCCCAAAAATCCCAGTCCAGGCCCGGCCCTGTGATCCCGGTGGGAATCTGGCCCGGTTTGCTGGGCAGATGGGCGGCTGGCAGGGCTCTGGGCAGCTCCTGCACCACACCGGGATCTTTTCCCAGGAATTTGCTCCATTTTTAGYGTCGTTGCTTCGCAAAGCAGCTCAGGGAAAGGGGGAACATGGAAAGGGATGTAAAGAAGAAGGATTTTCTCCTCAGGGCGGGAAAATCCCGGGTTTGATCCCGGTCCTGCCCAGGGGAGGTTAATCCCTGCTATCCCAACTTCTCCTGAAAGGTGGGGAAAGGAAAACTGCCGCCCTCCGTGGGATAAACCCATCACAGACCCCAAMGCAGCGGCCTCTGGTTCCTTCCCGAGGGCCGTCCCTGCCATTCCCTTCAGGATAAACTGGACACCAAGGTGACCAAAGCCTTTTCCTTTCCCTGGAGGGAAGGGGACGGGGCAGAGCCGATCCCGGGGCAGAGGGACAAGGACAGAGCCGGCGACCCCCGCTTGTCCCCCTGTCCCAGTTCGCTCCCGCTCTCCCAGCCTGGGCCGCTCCTCCCGAGGCAGAGATGGGGACTTTGCCAGAGCCCCCCCAGCCCCCGGGGACCCTCTCGGGGGGCTCCGCTGGGCCGCGGGCACCAAAGGGTTACCCCGGAGGGGCCGCTCGGGCCCGGCACCTGGCGGGGGAGGCGGGAGCGGGGCTGGAGCGGGGCTGGAGCGGGGCTGGAGCGGGGCTGGAGCGGGGCTGGAGCGAGCGGGGGATGCAGCGGAGTTTCCCTGAGACTACGGCGAGCGGCGGGCGGGGGAGCGGAGGGGCGGCCGGGGGGGCGGGAGGCGGCGGGGCGGGCAGGGGACAGGGGAGGGGACAGCGAAGGGGACACGGGGACAGCAGCGGCCGCAGGTGAAGCCGCCGCGCCTCGCCCGGAGCGGCCCCGCGGGGCGGGAGCTGCCGGGGCCACCATGGGCCGGGGGGGGCCGTAGGGAGCCGCTTCGCTGAGGGACCCCCCCCTCCCCTCGCTGGCGCTGGAGGAGAAGGGAGGGAAAGAAGGAAAAAGGCGGAAAATCCCAGCGAAACCCTCCCCAAACCGGAGCCACGGAGAAGGCGGCGGCGCCGGCTGGAAAATGCATCTTCCTCGGAGCTGCGTCCTCCTCCTCCTCCAGGGCAGCATCGCGCTGCTGGTGAGCGCCGGGAGGGCAGGGGGGACCGGCGGCCGCGGGCACCGGGGGTCGCGCAGCCACGGGGACGRGGCGAGCTGGCGGCCGGCAGCGATTCCCGAATCCACCCGAGCATCCCTGCCCACCTCCGGGAAAAAACGCGTCCCAAAACTTCTGCTATTTCGCCGCGGGGAGCGGGCAGGGCTGGCGAGGTGAAAGCTCTGGATCACCCCAAAAATCCGCACCCCCCCCAGCCCCGCGCGGCAGCCCGGGGAGGGCTGGGGCAGCCCGGGGACAGGCCGGCTCCGGGCTCCGCTTCCCGGCGCCTCCCCGGCCGGGTCAGCCCCGGGCAGCCCGCGGGGTTCTGCGTCCCCCAGCCCCGGGTGATGGGGCTGCAGCACCGCCCGGCTTCCCCCAGCCCCCCCGGCAGCCCCTGGATGTGCCGATTTTGGGGTTCCAGGAGCGGAGTTGGCAGAGGAGCCCGGGCTCGGCTCAGGGCAGCTCCCCGGGTGACAACTCCGCTCTGCTGTCCCTCGTCCTGTCCCGTCCCACAGCCCCGGCTGTCCCCAGGCCCCCGCGGGGCGGGCATGGGGGTGAGGGCACAGGGTGGGCACCGTCCCCGCCCCTCAGGAGCCCCCCCGGTGCAGGAGCTGTGCCCTGAGGCAGCAGAGAGCAAACCGGAGCCTCCCCGGCTCCTTGCACCATTCCCGGAGCATCCAGGAGGGACGAGGGCTGGAAACGCTGCTGCCAGAAGGGAAATACAGAGAGGAGAATGAAGGGGAAATCAGGGAAGCGAGCGTGGGGAAGGGGCTGGGCAGGGGTCAGGTGTCCACCCGCACCTCTCAGCCCCTCCGTCCCCTGTCCAGGTGTTCTGTGCTCCGGAGGAACCCGGGAAAGGCGCGGACCAAGGCGAGCCCCGGAGCGGCGGGAGAGCCGCGGTGCCGAAGCTGCGGGAGCTGCTCTCCCCAAAGCCCCTCCCGAGCCGGAGCCCGGCCCCGCCGCAGAACCGGCCCCTCCTGGGGCTGGGCAGCGGCTCCCGGGAGCTCTGGGGTGTCCTGGAGAACCGGGCCGGGCGGGACCTCGCCCCGCGGGCACCGCGGGACCTGGGCCCGGCCTCGGGCCGGCTGCAGAAGCTTTTCGGCTGGGGCGATTTCTACTCCAACATCAAGACGGTGAAGCTGAACCTGCTGATCACGGGCAAGGTCGTGGATCACGGCAACGGCACCGTCAACGTCTTCTTCCAGCACAACTCCACGGGCCACGGGAACATCTCCGTGAGCCTCGTGCCCCCCACCAAGGCCGTGGAGTTCGACCTGGAGCAGCAAATCTTCATCGAGGCCAAGGAGTCCAAGGTGTTCAAYTGCCGCGTGGAGTCGGAGCAGGTGGCCCGGGCCAGGAAAACCTCGCTGTGCACCTACGACCCTGCCAAGACCTGCTCGCAGGAGCACACGCGGAGCCGCGCGGCCTGGCTCTGCTCGCAGCCCTTCAAGGTCGTCTGCGTCTACATCACCTTCTACAGCCCCGACTACCGCCTGGTGCAGAAGGTGTGTCCCGACTACAACGCCCACAGCCGCCGCCCCTACTTCCCCTCGGGATGAGCCCCGCGCCGCCATTCCCGGGGCCCCGCGGGCGCCCGGGGCGGGGGGGGAGGGATAGGGGTGGTTTGGGAGCGGGGGATGCTCCCTGGAAAGCGCGGGCGCGGAAGGAAGAGGAGAATTTCCCGTTTTCCCCCACGGGAAGAGGGGCAGCGGCAGACCYGGACCCGGGGCCTGGAGAGACTGGGATGTGGAGCGAGGGCTGGATTTGGGATGTGGGAATAGGACAGAAAGCCACGGTCGGGACTGGAGTTCCTCAGCGCAATAATGGATTTGCCTGGATTTGGGTTGGTGATTCCAGGTGAAGAGGGCTCCGGAGGACGGGTCACAGCACCTGGAGACCGGGAAGAGCTCGGGAAAGGGGGGGAAGTCACCGGATGGTGCCACCTGTCCCTGGGCACCCCTCGCCTCCCCAAATCCCGGTTCTGCAGGAGCTGGGGAGGAGCTCTCCCACACGGGGATGAGTTTTCCCATCCCAAAGGCTCCCGGGATGGAAACGGAGCTGGGATGGGAAGGGGGGCCGGAGGCACGGGGCRTTCAGGGACTCGGAGCTGGGTTCCCGGGAGGAGCGATCCCGGTGGAGCGGGGCGGGGGCGCGGGCACAGCGAGGGATCCACGCCCGGCTTCCCTCCATCYGCTCCTGCCCCGATCCCTGCCCGGATCCACGCCTGGATCCCTGCCCGCTCCCGGGTCCGGAGCAGAGGGGAGGGAAGGGGAGCTCAGCCCGGGGATTTCATTCCCTGGGAAGGAAGAGAAGCTTCCCCCGCGCCGCCCTGGAGAGGGAATAAAGCGCTCACGGTGGCACCGAGGCAGGGCCGGAGTTTTTCCTGGAAGCGTCCGCAGGGAGAAGGAAAATAAATGTGTGGGGTTGGGAATGAGGGATGGCCACGATCCAGGGCCGAATCCGGCTCCTTCCAGGAACTGGGAATGGGCCCCAGGACCGGGACTCTCAGGCTCCCAGCGATGTGGGTATTCCCAGCTGATGGGTATCCCCAATTTCCTCCCCTTCCCCAGGAATCCAAACCTCCAGCTCCCATTTTTGGGGTATTCCCAACTTCCTCCCCTGCCCCAGACATCCAAACTCCAGTCTCCCACCTCTGTGGGCATTCCCAGCTCCTGGGTATTCCCAGCCTCCTCCCCTTCCCGGATATCCGAGTTTCAGGCTCCTATTTTTGGGGCATTCCCAGCCTCCTCCCCTTCCCAGACATCCAGACTTCCGTCTCCCACTTCCATTGGCACATTCCCTCCTCCAGAAAAGACCAAAAAAAGCCACTTCCCTTCCGTTCCTTTTCCCCCCAAACTCCCCGAATCCAGAGCACCAGGCCAGCTCCAAAAATTCCTTCCCACTCTCCCAGGACAGGCCTTGCCCCGGAGCAGGGTTTGTGCTCCACATTCCCAAAATAAATCCCTTCTCCGCAGCTCTGGGAGAGCTCTGCCGGCTGCTGGCGGAGTTTCAGGATGAGCTCCCCACATCCAGCCAGGAGCTGCTTCCAAAATCCACCGTGGAGCCTCCGTGATCCATGAGGAGACTTTTCCTCACGGAGCCCCGAAAGTTTGAGGAAGCTCTGGGAAATTCCGCGTTTCCAGGAAATAACGGGATCGACGTTCGGATTGGGGAGGGGAGGGAGGGAGACATGTGGGGAATTAAAAATATTCCCGAAGGATTCAGGTTTGCTGGAGGGAGGAGACACAAAAATCGTTAAAATCCCTTTGAGGTGACACAAAAAAAAAATCCCCAACAAAAGTTGCCGGTTTGGAGAAATTCCAGAGAATCGCGGCCGGGAGCAGCCCCGGGAGCAGGAGCGAGGCGCCGAAGGACGCGCGGATGCGGAGCCGCGGTTTCTAAGGAGACCAGGACGGGCCATTATTCCAGGCTGGGAGAGGAGAATTCCTGCTCCAGGAGTCACGGCCCGCGCGGGGAGCGAGGGAGGAGCCGCAGGGAAAACAACACCCAGGGAAAAATCCCCACATCCCAAATCCCACTCCAGGCAGCTGCCGGGGAGGCAGAGCGGGAATGATTATTCCTGGAATTCCCGGTGTTATGGGTTGGTATTCCACGAGGCAGGCTGGTTTTGATCCAGGAATTATCCCAGTTTTCCCAGTCAGATCCCAAAGCCCGGCCCTTCCCTCCCGCCRCCGCTCCATAAACACCGAACTCAAACATTCCCAGTTTTCCAGCGTTTCCAGCAGGCTCTGGGRTCGCTTTCCCTGCAGTCCATGGCAGAGGGCAAAGCTCTCCCGGGAAGGAGCTGCCACCACCAATCCTTCCCCCATCCATGGATTTTCCTGCGCCGCGGGTGAGGAAAACCCCCGGGAATCCCATCCCAAACCCTCTCCCAGCATCCCGGAGTGGTTTCTTGGRAAGGAGAGGGATGAGCAGCCCAGGGAGCTGTGCCAGGGCCCGGCTCCGCAGGAATTTGGGAATCGGCTCCCTCGGGCTCGCTCCCTCGGCGCTGTTCTGGAAGGAGGGAGGGAAGCAGGGAATTCCCAGAGCTCCCGGCTGCTCCCACACGGCCGCATTCCCACAGGATCCTGCCCCGGCAGGAGGGATGGATGGCTCCAGCGCCAGCTCGCGCTCCCGCCGGGTTTTCCATGGCTCTGGTGGCTTTTCCAGCTCCTCCCGAGGGCTGCAGGATCCGCCGGGATCAGGGAGCAGGTCCTGGGAATGCCGGAACCCAGCACGGAGCATCCCTGTGCTGCCGGCGCTCCGGGGATCCACGGGCAGGGATCCAGCGGGATAACGGGAGAGGGGAAGTCTGGGAGGATGGAAAACACAAAATTCAGACCTGGAAAAAAAACCAAACAAACCAAGGAAAGCTGTCAAGGACAGGAATGGAAAACTCATCCAGCTCCAGCTCAAATCCCTCCGGACTCCAACTCCTCAGCAGAGAATTCCCGGCTCAAATCCCACCCCTGCCTGCAGTGGAAACACCTTCAATAATTCAGGATCCGCTCCACGCTCCGGAGCTGCAGAATCCTCCCGGCTCCCTGGGGAATTCGGGGGGAAGGCACAAACAGGGTGGGATCGAGGGGCCCCCATCCCATCCCATCCCATCCCATCCCATCCCATCCCATCCCATCCCATCCCATCCCATCCCATCCCATCCCAGGGTGGCTCCGGGGTTTGGGAGCTGCTGCCCTTTCCAGGCCCATGGAATTGCGGCTGTGGAAATCCGGGAATGCAGGAGAGGGTAAAGGCAGGGAGGAGGGAAGGCTGCCCCATTCCCAGGGTTTTCCGGTGTCTCTGCTTCCAAACTGCACCAAAACCGGCAACTTCCACCCAGGGAATTTTCCCACAGGCGGGAAAATCCCACTCCTGTTGGGAGAACAGCCCAGAGCGGGAGGGAATCCCGASTTCCAGGCGCGGGGGCTCTGGAATGCTGTGTCCTGTTCAGGAAAACGCAATTCCAACGGCGAATCCAGGGAACAGACGGCGTTGAAGGAGATCCCTGCATGGAATCTGTGCAGGGAATGATGGATAAATGAGGGAGTGGGGCAGTGCTGGAGCATCCCGGGATCCTGCCATGCCTGTGGAGCAGTTTGGGATCTCCTGGTGTTTTCCAAACCTCTGGAATTGCAGCCTGGCTTAAACTCTGCTCCCTCTCCTCGCCTCCAGTATCGGACACATCCCACTGGAATCTTCCCATTCCCATTCCCATTCCCATCAACTTCCAAATGCTGAAAACCGTCTGCTCCCAGCTCCAGCTGGGGTTTTTCCCTGTGAGGAATCAGAGCCATTCCTGGATTTTTCCTCATCCCAGTGCCTCTCCCCTTGGATCCACCCGGATTTTGGGATGCTCCAGCCCTTTGCCACGGACAGGGATTTGCTCATCCCAGCCCTGGGTCACGGCAAACGTTGGGATCTTTAATTAATGCCGTCCTTGGCTCGCCGGGCTCAGCCAGATGGAGCTTAATTTAATTAGGAGATTTTAATTACCCATAATAGCGGGATTTTGCACACCATGGACACAAGTGAGAGGTTTTGGGATCAGCCCCAATCCCCCCCTGGAGCTGCCCAYGGGATGCAGGGAATGCTGGTCAGCGGTTTCCTCCCAGTCCCAAAAATGGCCGGATTTTATCAACATTTGAAGGAATATTTGTTGGAAACCAGGCCTGGAGTGGCCACACCCAAACAAATCCATTGGAAAACTGAATCYGTGTCCTCCCAGCATCCCAACAATCCCCAGCGAGGGGTAATGGCTGGTCCTGGAGGGAGAGCTGGGAAGAACATCCACGGGGGTTTTTGGCTTCAGGGACCAGAATTTGCCAGTGAATTCAGGCAAATATTCCAGAGGGACCCCAGGACCTCACTCCTGCCCTGGACTGGCTGTCCCAGTTTACCCAGTTCACCCAGTTTATCCCCCACCAGCTGGATGAAATCCTCGCCTTTCCCGCTGTTCAGTAATTCCAAGAGCAGCCCTTGATCCCATCCTCTCCCCCTCTGATGCCGTAATTGCTCTCCTCTCCCCAGCCCTTCCCAATTTTCTCCCTCAATTAACACCATTCCTCCAGGGATTTCAATAATTCAGTCCCRGGGACGGAATCCGACGGAGCGAGAAGCCAAAACCCGAATTCCTCTGGAACCAGAACTGGGCTGAGTTTCCCTGCCCACGCTTTGCCCAGGAAACTTCAAAAAGCCCAATCCTACGGAGCTGCTCCTGCTTTATTTATCCTGTTTATCTTCCAAAAGCCTTCCAGGCCCTGGCAATTTATTTCCCCAACTTTTTCATGGGCTGCTCTTTTATTTTTCCCTCTTTTCTCCCAGTTCCTTTTCCCTGTTCTTTTCCTGCCCCACTCAGGGAGGTCTCTCCCCCTTTTTGTGCCTCGACAGCATCCCCCCCCCAGCTCTATATTAAATTAAATTAAATTAAAATTAAATTTATATTTGAATTAAATTGAAACCCAGCACACCCAAGAATCTGAAATTGCCAAATTTCCCGCAGCCTGGGCCCGGAATTGCAGCCRAGGAGCCAAGTGGGCAGCAGGTCAGGGAAGAGCAAATGAACCCCAACCAAACCCTCTCTAATTAAACGTCTTTGTACTAAATTAACTCCAAAAAAAGGCTTTAGGAAGAAGTGAAGGGATTTGGGGCACCAGGATGGAGCTGGAGAGGAAGGAAGATGGAGCCAGGGAGCCGTTCCTGGGGGAACCAGGGATGAGCTCCATGAAGCCCTTGGGGGTGGGAAAAGGAGGGAGAGGAACTCTCCTTCCTCCAGGGATGGAAAATCCGGGCCAGCAGATCCCTGATCCGATCCCAGGTGATTCCCTGGGATCCATGCCCAGCCCAGCCCGGGCAGTTTAGGCTCAGACCCATCTGGCTCTGCTCCCATTCCCTTCCCAGGGGATTTGGGGCTCATCCCGGCGTTCCTGGGTGCTGTCCCTTGTCCCAGCCATCCTGAACTCCACCAGGACTGTCCTGCTCTCCCTCCTCACCTCCAGACAGCTGCAGCTGAAAGGAAGGACCCTGGGGCTGGAATCACGCAGGAATCGTTAAAACTTCTGGAATTCTGGCCTCACCTGCAAGGAGAAACAACAGATTTGTACTGAAATTCCCTGTGCAACATTCCCAAAAAATCTCCCGTGGCTTCCAGGAACAGCAGGGCACAGCAGACTGAGGAGAACCTGAGGCTGAGTGGGCTTAAAAAGGAGACAGAATCCAAAAACACCAAGAAAAAGAAAAGGCCAGAGATACCACAYGGTACAAAATAGGAATTATTTATATTTTCCAAAAGAAAAAAAAAACAAAAAAAAACCAGAAAGAATTCCCAGCTATTGAAACATCTCTGCTGTAAGAAGTGACGGAATAGAAAGGAACAGGGCTGGCTCCAGACAGCCACACCAGGTACAAACAGTGTAAGAATCATGGAGCAACTCGGGGACGTCGCACGCAGCCTTCAGCAACAACAAAATTCATCCTGGGGAGGGGGGGAAGGTTTGGGGTTGTTGTTTTTTTTGTTAAAAAAAGAAGGAGGAAAGGGGAAATAAAGCAGGGAAAAATGCCAGAAACATTTCCCACAATATTTCAAACAGAAACCGTCGGAGTCGCTCTCGGCGCGAGGGGTCCGCAGTCCTCTCCGAGCACAGCCCTCGGTGCCCCTCGCGCTCCGAGCTGAGATTTTATAGAAAAAGGGGGTTTTGAACCATTTTTTCTGTTTGCAGTGGACACACAAGTGCTAAAACAGAGCAAATTCATCTCCTTGCTGCGGGCAGAGGGGCACACGCACGCCCAGCGCTCGGCTCGGCCGCAAGGACTCGCGGAACGTTTGCCATAAATACTCCTGGAGCTCCCGYCGGGGATTTCCTTCCTAAAACCTCGCTGGAGCTTCTGCCTTCACTCTTCCCAAAGCGAGCAATGTCCTCCTGCCCCAGCATCCCACACACACAGAGCCCCGGGGCCGGGAATCCCGGGGGAACGGCGCCGGATCCCGAGCCTGGAGCCGGGTGCAAGGGAACACACAGACACAGGGAATCGCAGGAACAGCCCCAGAGCCCACCCTCCCCCCTTTTCCCAAAGTTTCTCGGTGCTGTTGGACAAAGTCTGGATGTCACACGGAGCAGCCTCTTCCCCCCAACAACAGAGTCCAAGCTCCACAGGTTTYGCCGGCTCCCCGGTGGTCAAGGGTTGGGCAGCAGCGGCAGCAGCAGCTGGGGCCGCTTCCAGAAAAGCTCGGGATGAGGGCGGGCGGGGTTTAGGATTGCTTCAGCCGCTTGCGGGGCGGGCCCAGGAACGGGCACTGCGCCGAGGCCAGCGAGCGATAGGCCTCGGCCACCAGGTGCGGGTGCGACACCACCATGGACTTCCAGCCCGACGTCTCCATCACGTCCGAGGCGTGGCTGCAACGCAGGGGAAAAACGGGATTAGGGACTGGGATAACCGGGAACAGAGCGGGATTGGGGACCGGGAGAACGGGGAACAGACTGGGATTAGRGACTGGGATAATGGGCAACAAACCGGGATTAGGGACTGGGAGAATGGGGAGCAAACTGGGATTAGGGATTGGGATAAAGGGGGAACAAACCAGTATTAGGGAGTGAGATAACGGGGAACAAACTGGGATTAGGGACTGGGATAATGGGAGCAGCCCTACAGGTCCTTCCCACAGGGCTGAGGAACTCGGGGGTTCCTCCTCCTGGAGCTCTGTCAGGTGTCTGAGGAGTTTGGCACCATTTTGGGCTTGGATTTAAGCAGGAAAAGCTCCAGCAGACTCCAGGTGGGACGGCAGAACACGGAGCTCATCCCCCCCAGCTCTCAGCACAGGAATGGTTTAAATCAATATAAAAAGCACTGGAAGAGCTGCACCGAGTGACAGAAATGTTCCATTTATTAAAGCTTGGCAGGGATTTTCCATCTGCTGCTGGATTCAGAGCTGGAATCAATCCCTCAGCATCAAATCATGGAGTGCTTTGGGGTGGAAGGACCTCAAAGCTCACCCAGCTCCACGGGCAGGGACAGCTCCCACTATCCCGGGCTGCTCCCAGCCTGGCCTGGGACACTTCCARGATGATCCCAGGATCAGAATTCCCTGATCCTCTCCTGCCTGCAAGTTCTGGTGATCCCAGGAAGCTCCAGAGCAGCTCCCAGGCCGTTCCCACTCCGGACAACCCCAGAGGACAAGGCTGAGCTGGATCTGGGGCAATGCCAGGTGTGGAATGCTGGATAAATCATGGATCACAGGGAGAGAACTCAAAAACAACAGAGGAGAACCTTCCCTGCATGGGCCAGCTCAGGAGCTGGGAACTGCTGCTAACAGGGAACAACAAATCCTGGAATCTTCGAGGCTGGGAAGGATCCTTGTTTGGAGTGAGCAGGGAAAGAGGGAAGGGGAAAGGGAAGGGGAAGGGGAAAGGGAAGGGCTTGTCCCTGCTGTGATGATCACTCACTAATTAATGAAGTCCACGGCCTGGGTTTTGAGCTGGTCCGCGCTGTGCAGGTCAGCCAGGATCAGGATCTCGGCCGCGTTCTCCACGGACAGGTTACTGCAGAGAGCATCCTCACACATCACCTTCAGCCTCTCCAGGGCATACTGAATAAAAAAAGGGATAAAAACTGGGAATTACACCCGGAATCACACCGGGGTGCTGCCCAGGGCAGCCTCACACATCACCTTCAGCCTCTCCAGGGCACGCTGGGAATGAAAACTGGGAATTCCAGCAGGGAACACCTCAGGGGGATGGGAACCCTCCAGCTGTGCTCCTCTGCTCCAGGAACAAACTCGGAGCAGCCCCTGGGTTTGTACCCCAGGAATGTTCTGTGCCCTGAGCTGGGATCAGTCTGTGGGGTCTCTGCCACGGGATCAGCTCTATCACTGTAAATTGATTGATTGATTGATTGATTGATGGGGATTGATTGATTGATTGAGATTTCCCCCATCACGACTGGGTGCAAATGAAGAACTCCAGGTTGTGAACCCCATTTCCCCCTGAAGCTGGGCTGGTAACAGAGGCCGAGCACTCAGAGTTTTCCCAGCAAATTGAGAGGGCAAATCGAATTTCTCTGCTAATCCGTCTCAATAAATAAAGCAGATTGTTGGGGCAGCCATTAGTTTGGATAATTGCCTGTCAGTGCCTCCGAACGTAACAAATAAAGCCGGGCACTTCTCCTGCTGGAGATGGAATATTCTCCTCCATGTATCCATTTTTTAGTTCCACTTTCGTTACAAATAACTCATTTTTAATTACATTGTTGGCCCGAAGTGGCCACGGAGGGCTCTCAGCAGCACCATTTCCCCTTTCTCACTTTTTAATTCCACCTCAGCTCCCCCCCCAGCCTCCTGCACCGGGAGCTCCTGGGCTGGGGAGTTGAATTTTGGTTTGGTTTTGGGCTAATTACAGCTTTTTCCTAAGAGACAGGAGAGCTCAGAAGGAGCTGCTTCAGTCCCCTGGGTAAATACCAGCTGCTTTATGGGCTTTCACTGAGGAGTTTTTTATTCCTGCTTTTAACAGACGCACAATGAGCTGCAAAGGGAAAGCAAAGCTGCGTTAAAAGGCAGGAAAGTCCAAATTAAAGCTCTCCCTGCCCTTAACGTGCTGCTCCTCCTGGAAGGAGGCCGGGAGCTCTCAGTCAATCCCTTTAAATATTGAATTAACGTGGGCATGGCTGTTCCCAGCCCCTGAAGCTCCTGGCTCTCATTCCCACCTCAATCCCGGCTGGAACGGAGCTTTTCCCCTCCCACCCAGCTCTGGGATGGACACGAGGGGTCACTCCCAGCCCCAGATCCCTCGGCCCAGGAGAATCCCAGGATTCCAGGAGCGGGGCAGAATCCCGGGATTCCAGAGACTGCACTGGGCTCTCAGCCCCAGGGTAGGGCACAGGGGGGAATCCTGCACTGCCAAGCCATTCCAGGGATAAATCCAGGATTTAGGCTCCAGACTGGATCTTTCCCCAGCACTGAGTCACTTCTAAAGAAAAAAGAAGAAAAAGGGAATAGTTTGGGTTGAAAATCAGGGATTTTCAAGGGTTAACAGGGCCGGCAGAGCTCTCACTGACATCCCTGGGGCTGCAAAGGGGAGGGGGCAGAGCCCCAGGGAATTCCAGCAGCTCCACAGGGAATTCCAGCAGCTCCCAGGAACAGCAGGGACTGGCACTGCAGCAGGAAAACCAACACCACTTCCCAGTCCTGCTCTGCAGAGCCTCAGGCTGACAGGAGGCAGGGCAGGAGGAGAACTGTTTGTCCAGACTCAGTGCTGCTCCGGGGATTTGGGAATAGCCACATGGAAAAACATCCCTGGGTCCGCTCTGCGATTGTCTTCTCAGCCCRGCTCGGATCATGCTGAACAGGCTCTTCTGGGAGCTCCAAAAATCCTTAAAAATGAGCAGCGGAGCAAAAATTCCTGATGGTTTAACAGGAAGATCTGCAGCACAGTCCTCTGGAAGCTTCAAAAATGCTTAAAAACGAGGAGACAGAAATTCCTGCTGGATCTCCAGCTGTGCAGCTCCAGGTGTGCTCTCCGTCAATCCGATGGTCCAGGTGTTTTCCAGCACATCCACGTTTCCCCGAAAGCCCCAATCCAAGGAGAGGAAATCCCAGGGCATTCCCAGCTCCCCCAGCACCCCTAAATCCCGAGTTTACCTTGTCAGCAGCTGCCAGCAGGTCATCAGCCATCTTGTCCAGGTTTGGGGCCTTCCCGGTGTAAATGAAACACATCATCTCCTTGAACACCTCGGGCTCCACATCGTTGATCTCCACCCGGTTCTGCAACGGGAAAATGGAGCCTTTTAGGGCCTGCCAAGAGGCCCAGGGGCTCCTTCTACCCCAAACCCCTTCAGTGTCAGAGGGAAATTAGTTACCAGGAGTTGAACTTGCGGAAAAAAAGGGGAAAAAAAGGAGGGGAAAGGAGGGGGAAAAGGAGGAGAGTAAAAGAAAAGATGTGGACGGAGTAAGAACAACTCCAAGTTGTATCCCACATTCTCTACTTCTCCCTGTCCCCCCCCAGCCTCTTTCCCAAGGGAACAAAGGAGCAGCTGATCCCGGATCCCTCTTCTCCTCCTCCCTTCTGGAGCAGAGAGGTGCATCCCGTGTGAGAGAGGCAGTCCCAGGACTCACAGGAATGTCGGAGCAGGGAATTCCCTGCTGGAGGAGTTCCCCTCCCTCAGCTCTCACCTTTTTGCTCTCCTCCATCTCGTGCTCGAACATGGCGCTGAACACCGGGGACCGCGCTGGGAAGGGAACACAACACATTGGGAATGCTGGAATCCTCTGGGAAGGGCCGGGTGCTGCCTGCCAGCACCTCAGCAGCTCCCAGCACCTCCCACCAGGCTCCTGCTGTCTCCTGTCCTGAATGGGATTCCCAGAGCAGCTGTGGCTGCCCCTGGATCCCTGGCAGTGCCCAAGGCCAGGCTGGACGGGGCTTGGAGCAGCTTGGGACAGTGGGAGGTGTCCCTGCCCATGGCTGGGTGGCACTGGGTGGGATTTGATCCCTTCCAAGCCAAACCATTCCAGGATTCCATGAACTGGGCAGAGTTAAAGGTGATTTCTGGAACACTCTGGATGGGCTGGTCCATAGCCAGGTGCACTTGGTACTGGGGGCTCCAGGAGAGAGACTCTGGATAAGGGACAGGACACAGGGAATGGCCTCCCACTGCCAGAGGGCAGGGATGGATGAGATATGGGGAAGGAATTTTTCCCTGTGAGGGTGGGGAGGGGCTGGGATGGGAATCCCAGAGCAGCTGTGGAGGTGGCAGTGTCCCAGGCTGGACGGGGCTTGGAGCAGCCTGGGACCGTGGAAGGTGTCCCCGCCATGGATGAGCTCTAAGCTCCCTCCTTCCCATCCCATTCCCTCCATCCCACCCCATCCCAGGGCTCGGGGCAGCACCCACCTGCCAGGATGGCCTTGTGGCCCTTGAACTCCTGGCCGGCCACGCAGAGGCAGCAGTCGGTGAAGCGCGAGTTCTCCCAGAGCCCGCCCAGCTCGTCGGCCAGGCGGCACTCGGGCACCTTCACCATGTTCATGGTGTTCTGGCCCGAGATGTTCACCGAGTCCTGCACCACGCTCACCTGGGGGCACAGGGGAACCTCAAACACAGCCTGRAGCAGCTCCTCGCCCTGCAGGGGGGTTTCGTTCCAGGGCAGGGGAAGGGAGCGCAGGGCAAACCCCACAGCTCTCGGTTCAGGCACCGGGGGGTTAAAAATTCCCCACGTTTAAAGGGTCCTTTCCAGAGATCCCTGCACCGGGGATCCATCCCCAAACCCCACCAGCAGATTCCCTTCCCAGMCCCACACTGACAGCACCTCCATGCAGTTCACGAGGTGGTGTCTGAAGGAAGTGGAACCGGATTTCTGCTCTTCCCTGATTTTTTCCAGACACCACACCTGACCCAGTTTCTCCTTCCATCAGCACTGTGAAACCTCCCCAATCAATAATGCAACAGCCACCAATCCAGGGGAAGTGAGGGATACACAGAGCTCCCACAACCCAGCACACACCACACAGGGACCCCCTCCAGGTCCTCCTGCTTCTCCTTCTGTCAGAGTTCAGTGTTACAAAATACAATTAAATCCCACCTCAAGACTAAGTTAAACAAACCCCAGTTTATGTCAGATAATCAGGGAGGTCTGGAGGAGGCAGATTCCCAAACCCCTGCTCCAAAGGTGAGGAATCTCCTCCAGAAGGGCCTCGTTAGGAGCCTGTGCAGCACCAACCCCGTGGTTAAAGCCAGGTAAATCACAGCTGCAGCAGAGGCCAATTAGCAAAGCTCGGTGATTAACTGCGCCCTGCTGGACGCGGGAATAGAGGAGGTGACTGACAGGGAAGCAGAGGTGAGGCCACTCCCTGGATTTGCTGTCCAGCCCCAGTTAAATCCCAGTTCTGTTCATGACCAGCGGCCAAGGGAGAGCAAGGACAGCGAGGGAAGCTCCACAGGGTGGGAAAGGAGAAGGGAAGCAGGAAGTGAGAGAGGACAGAAAGGAAAAGGAAAGGAAAAAGGAGAGGAAAAGGATCCAGCCTTGGATGCCAAACCAGGTAAGGATTTGTTTCTGTCCTTTCTCCTCCCATTTTGTGTTCAAGGAAGGGCTCCCTCCAYCCCTAAGAATTTCTGCTGCTGATTAAACATCCTCGAGATGTTTGTTCATTTAAACGTGTGCATGATTATGATGGCCAAAAACTGAAAAAAAACACCCCAAAAACAAACCAAAAAAACCCCCAAAAATCCCAGCTGTCAAAGGACTTTGAAGCCCTTCTTTTATTCCTGAAAGAAAACACAGCACAAGAAAAGACTCCCAGAAAAAAAACAGTGCAGGAGATGCAAGGAGAGAACAACTTGTTCTGCTCTCTTCTGGCAAAAAACAGCTCCAGGAGGGGGTTTGCAGTTAAAAAGACAATGGGAGTGAGGCAGAAGAAGCTCTGAAGACACTAAATTAGAGTTTCTGTTTGCTCATTAAGGTTTTTCAACTTAAATCTCTGGGTTTGGAAATAGCTGGCTGCATCTCTGCCTGGAATAGCACAAGTGAAATAATAATGATGTTGTAGAAAAACACAAACACAACAACCAGAAAATGGTGATTACTGTAAAATCCCCCTTTTTTCACATTTTTTTCTTTTTTGGCTGCACAGACAGATTGAAGAAAATAAAGAGAAGCTCTCCTTTATTCAGCAGGCAAGTCAAGGCAGGGCAGTTCCCCCTGCAGATCCAGGGGCGTGATTATCCCAAGCGAGCCCCAAATCAAGGAGCACAAACAGATGGATGGGAACACCAAAGCACCGGTGCAACGATCATCAAACCTGCCTCACGCCCATCATCATTCCAGGGAAAAGCCGAGCAGAAAGCAGCCAAAAAGCAAAGGGATGAATCACGCAGAGCAGCGAAATCCCGGGGTCACAGAACACCCAGCAGCGCTCCCGACCCCGTAAAAGCCGGGGTGAGGGAAGGGTCAGCCGTGCCTGTGGCTGATGGGGGCTGTCTGGGGCTGGGAGCGGGGCTTACCTCACAGAACAGGGTGAGTTTGTCATCCGGCAGGAGCCCGTTGGCCTCGTCCAGCAGGAAATCTCTCCTGATGAACTTCTTGAAGCCCCAGTCCTTGCCTTGCACGAAGCGATAGGCGCGCTGGCTCTCTGCAGGATAGGCCTGGCTTAACCCGGGCCAGGGCAAACCCAAACCCTGGCCCAGCTCATCCCCAGGAGGGGTTTCACCCACCCAGAGGGGTCTCACTCACCCATGGCCTTGGTCTCCTCTCCCTTGGCGTTGAGGATGGAGAACTTGAACTTGGCCCTGACCTCGCTCTTGGGGCAGCTCACSAGCAGCAGGTACAGGGACAGGTAATCCTTGCTCTCCTCGTCCAGGCCCTTGGGGTTCACACGCAAACACCTGGAAAAGGGGGAATTGGGAATGTCGGCAGCAGGGCCTGGGAGCTCAGGGATCCTCTAAAGGAAGGGCACTGTGGGGTTTTCGTATTTGTACAGCAAATGAGGGCTGATAACAACCCCTGAGCCCCGGGGAAGCACAGAGGGGTGAGAGGAGCAGAGCTGGGGTACAGCTGATCCCCACACTGAGAAAAACACCCAGGAACTATGGGCTACCCAACAAATCCATAGGGAAATGGGCAGGGAGAGTGGCTGGGACCACTGAAAAGTCCCCTGGATATCAATCCTCACAAAAGGAAAGTGAAAGAAATAAAATGGAGGGAATGGATTTGAGGAAGTGCAACAAATGCAGAGAAACGGTTGATAAAATTCCACAGGAGGCAACTGCAAGGAACAAGGGATTTCTGGAGGCTGGTGGTTCTTAAAATAAGAAAAAAATACCAGGGCTAAAAGGAAAAACTCCTCCTGTGTGAAGAAAAGGCAGGAAGAGGCTCTTCCGTGACCTGAAACTTGACACAGAATCTACCAAGAACAAAAAGCAGACAGATAATGAACAGCTCCCACACACAGGGACCAAAACCCACAGATCCAGATGTTCCAGGGAGAGCCGAGGGGACAAAGGTGACTCGGGAACAAAAGGCAGGCTGAGGAAGGCACAGCTCTGCCACCCAAAGGAGGGAACACGCACCGTATCCCATGGATACAGCTCATCCAGGGGCTGCTCCCCCACAGTTCGTACTGAAGAGCCAAGTTCTGAACCACTCAGCCTCGGGATAAAATCAGGAATCAGAGTCCATGGATGCACCAGAGCAGACACAGGCTCTGAGCAAAGTCCACCACGAGTTACTGGAAATGACTGGAGGACTCAGGGAAGATAAGGAAGGGTTACAGGAAAGGAAAAAAGCCCAAATGAGGTCATCGTGAAGAGGCAGCAGCTCCTGGGCAGGAGCAGGGAGAGGACATTGGTACTTCCTTCATCCCTGTGCTCTCCCCAGCCACGAAAAGCTGCCACACACAGAAAGGGAATTCACAGCAGGAAAAATTCACTTTTGAACCCCATGGAGTAGGAGGGGCTGGAACTGGGAGGGTGAAATGGGCTGTGCACCCTCACGGCCTCACGTGGACTTGTCCCATAAATGTTTTTATGATAAATATTGGTTTGTGTGCAAACACTGCTGAGGCACCAGGGCTTCCACTTGCAGGACAACCATGTTTTTATGGATTCCCTCCATCACAGCCCCCAAACTCCACCCCAGCTGGGATGAACCCTCTCCCTGGCTCTCACCACTTGAGTTTGTCGTTGGCTCCAGAGGAAAAGGTCGAGCTCTTGATGACCTCCCCCATCTCCTCCCGGCAGAAGCTGAAGTTGTTGATGGTCCACATGTAGGAGAACTTCACCACCTTGATCTGGATGGAGAAACAGGAGCCTTAGGGTCAGCCTCACCCACCCTAGAGGGACAAACCGCACCCCCGCAGCTCTGAGTGAGGGACCTGCAAGGCCGGGAGTGGGAACCGGGGGGCACCGGCTGCTCCAGGGGGCTCCTGCAGTGCCCGGCCACAGGCACGGGGAGCGCTGGCCACAGGCACGGGGAGCGCTGGCCACAGGCACGGGGAGCGCTGGCTGTCGCCGTGGTGACAGCTGCAGGGTGGGACTGCTGTAACCGCTGTGTAACTGCTGTGTAACTGCTGTGTAACTGCTGTAAGCCCTGCGTGTAACGGCCCTGTGTGTAACTGCAGCGATTCCTGTGTGTAACTGCTGTGTAACTGCTGTAAGCCCTGCGTGTAATGGCCCTGTGTGTAACTGCAGTGATTCCTGTGTGTAACTGCTGCGTAACTGCTGTGTAACTGCTGTGTAACTGCTGTGTAACTGCTGTAAGCCCTGCGTGTAACGGCCCTGTGTGCAACTGCAGTGATTCCTGTGTGTAACTGCAGTGATTCCTGTGTGTAACTGCTCTGTAACTGCTCTGTATGTAACTGTAGTGATTCCTGTGTGTAACTGCTCTGTAACTGCTCTGTATGTAACTGCAGTGATTCCTGTGTGTAACTGCAGTGATTCCTGTGTGTAACTGCTCT
>RAHM01000265.1:343589-421263 GCA_003713295.1 Parotia lawesii
CCTTCCCTCACGGCTCCATGAGGGCCTGGCTGCCTGAGGGAATGGCGGGAACCATCTCCCCTTCCCTCACGGCTCTGTGAGGGGACACCTGCCTGAGGGAATGGCGGGAACCATCTCCCCTTCCCTCACGGCTCTGTGAGGGGACACCTGCCTGAGGGAATGGCGGGAACCATCGCCCCTTCCCTCATGACTCTGTGAGGGGCCACCTGCCTGAGGGAATGGCGGGAACCATCTCCCCTTCCTTCACGGCTCTGTGAGGGAGAACCTGCCTGAGGGAATGGCGGGAACCATCTCTTCCTTCACRGCTCTGTGAGGGCCTGGCTGCCTGAGGGAATGGCGGGTGCTGTGTCCCCTCACAGTTCCGTGAGGAAGTGTTACCAAAATCCTCCAAAAACGTCGTGAAAAATAAGACTCCGCCCATCTTTCAGCGTTACCGAGTCAGGCGTTGCTTTATTCTTGGCCCAGGCTTGTGCATGGCTGACAAACTTCCTCCACACTGACACTGATTAAAACCTTCTCACTTATTTGTACATTTTCAGCAAACAAAGTAATTAATGTGCGTTGATATGGCTCTTCTCTGCTACTTTGTAGTGGTTTGTAACCAGTAAAACAAAAGTTTCATTATTACCAGCCCTTAATTACCTCAAGGTTTGTAGAGAAGCTTATCCAGAGCGAGCCTTTCCCTCCTGCCACCTCCAGCCTCACRGTGAATTAATTCAATTACACACAAAGCACCCAATAACTGAATTACCCAGGTTCTGTAACACAGCCACGTTTATTGAAATGGGAAATGCAAAATATTTTTGTCTTCTCTCCCCTTCTCCCAGGTGAAAACGCTCCTCCTGGCCAGGGGCTGCCACATCCACCCACAGCTGGCTCCTGGATTATCGGGAATGTTCTCTGCAGCGTCCCAGGTTTTCCTGGCAAAGTGTCGCCTCCAAGTCCCGAGCAATCCTTGGATCCTGCTGCATTCCTTCGTCTCCCCAAGTGCTGCCCGTGGTGACAGAGCAGCAGGTGATGCTGCACTGATGAAGAAGTGGCTCTGTGAGGTACAGGACTGGTGTTTGCATTCCCGCGCTGGCCACACATTTCTCCTAGAAACCTCTTTTCATCCCCTTTCCATTCCCGTTTTATATTCCCACCTAAGCTGTGGATTTTTAGTGATGGGTTTCTCCTCTCCGAGCTGAAGTACCGGAGGAAATTACAGCACCAGTTTCACAGACAACAAAGAGATCCCCCCCTCCTCCCTGGCAGCCTCTCTGAAACCAGAACAAACAGAAATTCTCCTTTAATCCAGCGCTGGCCAAGTGTCACTCTGCAGTGGGGAAGTCAAGTTCTTTTGCAGGTTCTCCTGATCAAAACTCTCTTGTTCCCAGGAAGTGGAAAATTAAATTTGGCACCTGTGGAAACGAAGGTGGAATTTCACCTCTCCTCCCTTTGCAGAAGTTATTTAGGCTCAGTTCTGTCCTCCTTGGTGGCTGGGAGAAGAGAATTATTGTCACTTCTTTGTGTCTGGGACACCATTCTGTGATAAATAAACAATTGCAGGTGCTTGAGCCTTGGAAATTGGGGTGGGGATTTTGATGGGTGTGAAGTGAGCGCTCTGAATTCCCAGCTTTGGGGACAGTTCCCACCTGGATGGCACCAGACAGGTGGCATTTCCCTGTGACAAGAGGCACTAAATGCTGCAGTACCCACAGGTTTGGAGGTGTCACTCCTCTCCGTTTGATTTCCAGGGGAAGCTGATTAAAGTGATGGCTCTGAGAGGAGCTGTGTGCAAGAATTTTAACTAGCTGCTGCTTTTTAATATTCACTTCCTCTTCGGGTTTAATTATTTTGTTCCTGCGTTTTCCCTTTCAATTTACTAAAACTCCAGAAATGTAATTAGGGAGAGGCTGAGCTGCAGAGAGCTGCCAGCGTTTCTCCGGCGTGATTAAATGGAGCAGCCCTGCCTCCAGCGAGGGGCTGCAGGACAGGATTCCAATCATTATCCCCGTTATCCCGGAAAGGATCTGCAGCACATCGGGATCAGAGTTATTGAGAATGCAGCACTAATTAAACTCTCCTATCAGGAGAGGATGAAAACACAGTTATTTCATTATTTCCTGGATTTGCCATCTCTGTTACCAACCCAAACAGACCCGCTCCAAACAAAGCCCAGCTCAATCACGGGGGAGACTTAATGAGGCTTTAATTTGTGCAGCACTCACAGGACCAGCGCAAGGTGCTGCCTCCCCTCTGCCTGTGCCAGGGGCACCTGTGGAGCCCATTTCCCACATGGAGAGCACCAGGAATGCTGCGGTGCAGCTACGGACTGTCATGGAATCGTTGCTGGGTTTGAGGATAGGGTTTGTTTGTTTTAAATTTAAGTCATTACGGAACGTGGATATCACAGGCTTTGATGGTTTAGTTGTTAAATGGTGATTTTTTGGCTACAGCCAATTAAAAATCCATTATCTGCCGCCTGCTGCTGTGGTGGGACAGTCCCCTTTTAAACCATTCAGAGTTCACGGCTCTGCACATTTCCCACCTGAATCCCCTTCCCTGACTCCAAAACACCTCAAGAAACCTCCACTCGGTCCTTGCTGCTATGATTAAAAACCACTTTTGTTTGGGAGAAAACAAACACTGCTTTAAAAAAACCCTTCAGAAAAAACCCTGCCCTGGAGGTTTTAATTGCAGGGAATCTGCTGGATTGCTATTTTTACCTGGATTGGAGACGCATCAAAGCTGATTTTGGAGGAGAGGAGGAACTGAGCCTTTAAAATGCACAACGGTGAGCGAGCGGCTCCCCCCAGCCCCTGAGCGGGGCTTTGGTGCTCGTTAGCAGCGGCTCCTGATGAGGCTGCTCTTGTTTTCCAGGCTGCTTTTGATCCCGGACTCATTAAAACCTGATCCTGCCGTGGAATTGTTTCGCTCTCCCCAAACCTCCGGTAGCTCTGCACCTGCGGGGTGGGGGGGCCCRGAACGATGTCCCCAAGTCCCCGAATTTATTCCAGAGCAGATTCCCCCACAAACAGGAGCTCATCCTTGTGGGAGCACAGCAGRGTTCCCTCATGGAGAGCTGGGGATGGGCTGAAACAGAGCCCTGCGGGGTTTGTGGCTCCTGGTCCCCCTTCTGCAGGTCCAGGGGGAAAATGGGACAAAAGAGCTGGAAATTGGGGGTGGGATTGTGCAGAACCGGGCAGGAAAGGCTGGGCGAGGGCTCAGACAGCTGAGAACAAATCAAAATTTGGTTGAAAAAGGAGAGGAAAGGGAAAAAYGGGGAACAGGGAAGTGGTTTGTGAAGGGAGGATGTCAAAGTGCATTTGCACCTTTAGGAGTGGCAACAGTTTGGGAATGGGATTTTTAAAGTTTCCGCAAACCGGGAATTTGCCCCTGCTCAGCCCTGGGATCCAGCACTAAACCAGAGTTTAGGCTYGGTCTGGTTTGCTGGGAGGGGACAGGAGAGCTCTAAACCTGTGCTCTCTACACCACCGGGGTTAATATTAACCAGAATTAATTAATTGGGGTTTTATTGCCCCAATTCCAGCAGGGATCAGGGCTTAACCATTGCTGCTCCAAACCCCCATCCCAGCATTCCCAGAGCTGCTTTCCCACYGGATTCTGTCATCCCTCCCTGGGACGGGGTCAGTTTACAGAGAATTAAATGAAACCCTGGATCCTCCACAGGTTCTTGGGATTTCTGTAACTCCCACTTCCCCAGGTATTTACTGGCTGCAAAAAATAAGGAGTTCCTTCCATCCTCAGGTAGCAGGGCCTGGCTGCCAGGAGAGGTTAATGGAGCTGCTTTAACCTCTGTGGATTTATGGGATAATGGGATTCATTAGAGAGAGATGGGGGAAAAATCTCCTTGGAACTTATCAAACCACAGAAAATAAAAAACCCCCAAAATTTATCAAACCACAGAAAATAAAGTTTAGGCACCGAAATGCCCAAATTCCTCCAGCCCAGGTCCCTCCCAACCCAAACCATTCCAGGATTTTGCTTTCCCAGCCACACTCACCACAAAGCCAATTAACAAATGAGGGGGTTATTGCCTTGGAATATTCCATTTTTGGGATATTTGGAGCAGAGTTTTCTGCTCCTGCCCCAGGGCCACCTCCAAGTCCCTCCTGGGGGCTCCAAACTGGGATTTTATAGAGGGAAAATCCCAACATTTGATTCGATGTGGGGACAATCAAACCAAGCCTGCAGGAAAACGAATCRTTAAATCATCAAATCATCCACCAGCACGGAAACCTTTCCTTGCTGTCCCCAAAACATCCTCGAGGTATTTCAAAGGAATACCGAGATTCCAAGGGAATAACAACAATTCCTTTCCCATCTTTGCTCTCCCGTGACCAGAAACCGATCACTTGCAGAATTATCTCCATCCCTGCAAAACATCCAAAAATCCAGTCCCATCCACCTCCCTTCTCCAAACATTTGGGTTTTTTTTTTCAACCATCTGCCGCTGGAGCTGCAGGAGGAGCCGGGAGAGGCAGGGAAGATGAAAGGAGAGGGAGCAGAGCTGCCAAATTCCCCCCTGTGGGTGCCAGGGCTCAGCTCCGCAGTCCAACCTCACCTCCCCAGCYCCTCCCGGAGCAGCTGCCGCGCTGCGGGCTCGGTTCTGATCCCCCCCCCCGAAATTCCCGGAGCTGACAGAGCTTCCTGGGAGAATTCCAGCGGGAATGTTTTCCATGCGAGGTGCCAGGGGTGGTGCTGAGCGGGGAGCAGCTGCTGGTGAGCTCGGAGCTGTCTGGGAGGAGCAGGGGGATGATTTCAGCTCCAAACTCAGCTCCAGGGGGGCTCTGCTGGTGGCCAGGAAGGATTAAACACGAGAAAAATGGAGAAAAATGGGGGGGGAAATGGAGAAAAGCTGGATTTGCACCTCGGTTTGGCTCCAGCAGCGCAGCTCGAGCAGGGATCACACAGGAGCTGCTTTTTGTTGGGTTTCTCCCGGTGTTTGTTGGGAATGGTTGAAAGCAGAGTTCCCCCTGCCGGTAACTGAGGCCGGAGTGGGCTCAGGTTGGGATCTGGAGCCAGCAAAAACCGGGAGAGAGGAAAACGGGATCAGCCCGGAGCTGCTCAGCTCGGCCCTCACGCACCAACAAATCCCTCTCCTGCCCAGGGACAGCCCGGCCACAGCTCTGGGCGGGAGCAATCCCCAGGAATTCCCTCCGGGAATGTCCTGCCCAGCCAGGCCAGCCCCAGAACGTTCCAGAGCCGGGGGTGCCAGCCCCTGGCACCAGGGCAGCGCCTCACTCCTGCCCCAAAATTCCTGCTGGGAAAGAGCTCCTTACCCCAAAACTGCACAGGCAGGGGGAGCTCCCAGGACTGGGAAAAAACCCCCAAAAATCTTTGATTTACCTGGATTTGCATCCCAGGAACTGGAGGAGGTCTGATCCAAGCTGGGACTGAGCCAGAGCCGGTGAAGCCCAGAGTGCTGTGGAGATCCTGGGATTTGTTCCTTGGGAATTCTGAGCTGCTCCCAGGGACACTCACACTGGGAATCATGGAATGAGTGGGGCTGGAAGGGACCTTAAATCCCATCCAGTCCCACCCTGGGACACCTCCCACRACCCCAGGCTGCTCCAAGCCCTGGCCTGGGCTGGATGGGGCTCCCTTGGTCACCTCCCGCTGGGAATAAAYCCAACAGCAGGAACTGAGATCCCTTTGCCCTCCCCTGAATGTTCTGGCAGCACTTTGGGCATCCCTGGGGATGGGAGGAGTTTTCCTGACATTTCCCCCAAATCCAAGCCCTGCCTCTGGTTGTGAAAAAGGAGCAAAGCCCAAAACCCAGGGAACAGAATCTTCCCTCCCCCAAAGTGCCTTGGAGAAGAAAAAGCAGCAGAGGATGGGAATTCACTGAATCCCAGCCCGGTTCCTTTGGGGTTTATCCAAAGGGACACCGGGATCCAGGCAGGAGCACCCCAAAGGCTCCTCAGGAGGAGTCAGGAACCCCAGGAGCYGCTCCTGTCCAGGGGAAATGCCAGAGCTGCTCTCGGAATCCCTCCTGGGATTGCCCTGGAGCGTCCTGGGGGATCCCATGGACGGGACAGGAGCTGCCCTGGGTTTGGGGAATTCTCATTTCCTGGGAGCCAGAGCAGGGCGGGGGTGAGGCACATCCAGGATTTCCACTTGCACATCCCAGTGGAAGAAAATCCAAATGGCTGCTCCAAGCCTCTGGAAAACCCCACAATCAGAGGGGGCTGTCTCCAACAAGGCTTTAATCCTGGGATCACCCCAAAAACCGGGATCATTCCTCTCCCTCCCTGGAGAGCAGAGCTGGGTCCCCCCCCGATCAGCCAAATCCCCAAAGAAAGCCCGGGCAAAGCGGCCATTATCTGTTTTCTTTAATAAAGATAGGAAGGATTTGTGTTTTCCTGTTAAGGCAAGGATCTGCTCCTGCTGCTCGGCTCCGGGGGGCAGCTCTGATTACACAAAAAAAGCTGAATTACACCTCAAACTAAAGGATTACATTTCAGAGACGATTTAGAATTAAAAAAAAAAACAAAACAAAACCAGAAATAAATTCCACACGGTCTCCTTCTGATTCCCTGTCCTGAGTCCAGTTCCACACCAGATTCTGAGGTACAAGACAATAAATTAAAAGTTCATTCTGACTGTGGGGATCGAGCGATCAACCTCAATGCGACGTCTTCTTCACCCCCTTCCCAAATTTGGCATCGAGTCCAAGGCCTGGGGGGAGACAAAACACAAAATTTGTCTTCTTCAATCCATCAGAAAGCTGGGAATTTGGGGGAAAATCAGCTGAATATCCCCAAATCCACCCATGGAATGAGGTGGGGGAAAGGACCAAATGGATCTGCTGGTCCCACACTCCCTCCAGAGCATCCTTATCCCATTCCAACGGGTTTGAGGAGTTCCCGGGGGAAGGATCCCATGGATCCGCTTCCCARACTCACCCAGGAACACCAGGATGGTGCCCACCCACTGCATGGGGCTGATGGGGTTGGCGAAGAGCACCACGGAGGCCAGGATGGTGAAGAACTTGCGGGTGGTGGTGATGATGGAGCAGGTCAGGGGCCCGAAGTACACCACGGTCATGAAGATGAAGCTCTGCCCCGACAGACACAGAGCCCTGTCACTGCCACGGCCAGGACAGGGAGCCGGGGGAAAATCCCTAGGGATCTTCCTTCAAATCCTGATTATTCGTGGGCTAAAGTGGGTTTGTGGAATCCTGGCATGGGCTGGAGGGGCCCTGAAGCTCATCCAGGGACAGCTTCCCCTATCCCAGGGTGCTCCAACCCAGCCTTGGACACTCCCAGGGATGGGGCAGCCACAGCTTCTCTGGGAATTCCACCCCAGCCCCTCCCAGGGAAGGAAATCCCACCCAAAATCCCRTCCCTGACCCCGTGGGACAGCCCCAGCCCAGGGCACTGACCTGGCCCAGGGCGCTGGTGAGCCCGAAGAGGAGGATGTTGGAGATGATGCTGGGATAACGCTCCGTGAAACTCAGGAACTCCCAGAGCTCCCCCGTGAACAGGATCCCTGGAAAACAGCCCGGGATGAGCAGCCTGGATGAGGATTCCCTGCCCGTGTGGGGTCAAGTTGGGCTCAGAACCCCTGAAAACAGGGAGTGAACTCCACAAACAACAGGAGGAAACACCAGCAGGAGAAGCAATCGCCCTCCTGGTTAATTAGTGAAAGAAAGATCATTAACTGGGATCAAATTCCAAGAGAACAGTCCCCAGCAATCAATCMGGAGTGCTGCTGCCTGATCCTGGAACGGTTGGGGCTGGAAAGGAGCTCAGAGCTCACCCAGTGCCGTGGGCAGGGGCAGCTCCCAGCCCTGCCTGGGCTCTGGTTTCTGCTCCCAGCTGGAGCAGGAGCTGCTCTGGGGGCGGCAGGGGCTGGGCCACAAACAAACAAACAAAAATCCCAAATAAAATGAATTTCCTAAGTGCCCCAGGCCTATTTTTGGCCCCAGGGCAGGGCATGGCCGTTCCCTGGGATCCGTCCCTGCGTTCCTTACCTGCCCCCAGGAACAGCGTGGACCACAGGTTGACGTTGAGCATCATGTGGTTGGAGCCTGTCTGGTAGTGAGCCCTCATGTGGTCCTGGGACACGCCCGTGAGCCCGTCCAGGGTCAGCGACAGCAGCTGGGCACAGACACCACAAACCCTTAGGGCCCGCTGCTTCTGCCCAGGGAAAACCCTAATTCCCCCCGTTTTTATAGGGGTCATTAACAGGGGTTGTTAACGGGGGCTGGGAGGGTGTGCAGAGCGCAGGAGGGCTGCCCTCGCCCCCAGCTGAGCTGCCACACCTTCAAGGCACAGCTGAGACCCCGGGATCCATCCCAGGTGAGGGTAAATCCCACCTGAGACCCCGGGATCCATCCCAGGTGAGGGTAAATCCCACCTGAGACCCCGGGATCCATCCCAGGTGAGGGTAAATCCCACCTGAGTCCCCTGAGGTTCCTCCCAGGTGTAACCCCCCCCCCCCCCGCCGAGGCCCGGCCCTGTGGGGTCTCTGTGGGGTCCCCGCACTCACCAGCAGCAGCTCCCCGTAGCCAAAGATGTGCTCGGTGTCCCCCGTGCCCTTCTTGGGCTTGTAGAGGAACAGGGCCACCCCCGCCACGATGAGCAGCACGCACAGGTACTTGGCTGGGGGGTACCTCTTCCGCAGCAGGGTCACCCCCAGCAGCATCACTGGGGAGAGGGGACATCACAAACGGCCCCTGGAACCCCTCAGGGGCATTCAATCCCCATCAAGTCATTCCCAAATCACGGCTGGAGAGAAGGAACGTCACAACCCACTGCCAAAACCCCTCACAGGAATGAAACCCATAAACAGCCACTCCCAAATCGTGGCTGGAGAGAAGGAACATCACAAAGTGCTCCCCAAATCCCTCCCCRGAACCAAACCCGGCCCAGCCCGAGGCAGAGCTGAGGGGGCTCTGACAGGTGARGGGCTGCTGGAGGCACAGAAATCCACACAAACACACAGAAAACGGGGAATTCTCCTACCTGGGATGGGCTTACAAGACTTGCCCAGGACCTGGGAAGGAAGGATAGGTATTAATGATCCACATCCCAAAATGAGACACAGAACATCCCCTGGGGCAGCTRAGACTGAACAGTGAGAGCTCAGCACCTGCCTCAAGGCGAATTACCCAAACTCCCTCCCAATTATCAAACTCCCATCATTTCTGGGGGATTTCTCTCCCTTTTCCGAGCTCTCTCAGCCCCTCCCCTCCAGCCCCAGCAGTGACCGTGACACAAAAGTGACCCCAGGGGAACGAGTGCCAGGGTCAATGTCACAGCCAGGGTCAGTGCCAGGGTCGGTGCCAGGGTCAATGTCACAGGCAGGGTCAGTGCCAGGGTCGGTGCCAGGGTCAATGTCACAGGCAGGGTCAGTGCCAGGGTCGGTGCCAGGGTCAATGTCACAGGCAGAGTCGGTGCCAGGGTCGGTGCCAGGGTCAATGTCACGGTCAGTGCCAGGGTCAGTGCCCCCCGTGTCCCTCCGCAGGGCTCCCCGGACCCACCTGTGTGGGGTAACTCACGAACTGCAGCGCGGAGTTGCTGGAGACCATCGCGCCCAGGTAGGACAGGGAGCAGGCCCCGTACAGCCACCCCCGCGTGCGGTCCGGCCGCGCCGCGTCCACGAACTGGATCACTGCGGGGACAGCGGCGGCTCAGCGGCGGCCCCGGGCTCGGCCACCGCCGCCCCGGGGATCCCGGGGATCCCGGACTTACGGAGCTTGGCGAAGGCGGCGTTGATCACGCACTGGATGAACACGAGGGTCAGCGCGTACTTGAACTTCTCCTGCTTCGCGCCCTCCCCGTAGCGGCCTCGGGTGCTGCGGGACGGACACCGGGGAGAGAGCGGGACAGGCACCAGTGAGAGACCGGGAAGAGAACGGGACGGGCACCGGTGAGACCGGGGAGAGAGCCCGGGGCACGGGGAAGGAGCGGCGCGACCCAGCCGGGTCCCGCTGCCCGCGTCTCCCCCGGTCCCTCCTCTCCAGGGCCCCCAGCCCCGGGTCCCTCCCCGGTCTCCCCGTCCCGGTGTCCCCGGTGCGGCGCGGCTCACATGCTCTCCTGCAGGATGCCATAGTAGAAGTAGCAGGCGAACACGCCGAGGAAGCAGACGGGCAGGCGGAGGCGCTCGGGCAGCCCCGCGGCCGCGCTCGCTCCCATGGTGGCGGCGGGGCCGCTCAGCGCGGGCGGCACCTCCAGCGCCACATCCCGCGGCGCCCCGGGCGGCCTCATCGGCCCGCCGCGCCCGCCCCGCCCCGCGCCGCCCGCCGCGCTGCCGGAACCGCCGCGGGGGAAAGAGCGGGCGGAAGGCGCTGAGGACAGCGCGGAACCGGGTGGGGGCTCCGCGCCGCGACCTCCGAACCCTCCCCGGGGTCTCGCCCGCCGCGGTTCCGCCGCGATGGTACCGGCGGGGCTACGCGCGGCGCAGGCAGCGCAAGGGGCACCTCCGCCGTGGGGGCCTTCTCGGTGCACGGCGCGCGCAAGAGCGCCACCCGATGTGGAGCGCGGCGATTGGCTGTGTTGAGGGGGCGGGATCCAGGAGCGGGCTCTGATTGGTGATCCTGGCGGAGAGGACCCGCCCACTCCCGGCGGCGCTTTCCGGGGTCCTTCCGCCGGTCCCGGGCGGAGGTGCCGGGTCCTGGCCGCGACCGGGACCGGGTCCGCCCCTCCTAAAGCCCGGTACAGTCGCTCCCGCTGCTCTRAGCGGCGCCTCTGGGAGGTTCCCGTGCTCGGCGGGGCCGAGCAGCGAGTCGGGAAAGTGCTTTGGCCAGGGAAGGCGAACCCCCTCCATGGTACTTTGTCCTTCACAGTTCCTCTTATCCTCACGGGAATTCCAACACGATTCCCAATCCCCGGGCTGCCTCCTGGCTGTCACATCCCACCTCCAAGGCACTGCTCTCCACGGGCTCCACGGAGGAGCTGCCGGTGCTGGAACTCCCAAGGTCTCAAACCACGAGGGAGCTCTGGAACACCACGCTCTCCTCGGGCTGCCCGCAATTCCAGCACTCACAATTCCGGCTGGGAACCTTGCACACCCCTAGGAAGGCGCTGGGGGTCCGTACGCCCTGGGCTCCTCCGCCCCTGCCCGCACCCAACATGGCGGCCCCGACAACCCCACACGGCGCTCGCCCCGCCGGCCTCACGCCCTTATCAAAGATGGCCGCCGCCACAGCAGCCCCCGCCCAGAGCCCGGTGCCCGAATCAAACATGGCGGAACGCGGCTTCTTTGCCGGCGGCGCCACGGCGGCGCCTGCCCGGCTCCAAGATGGCGCGCGGTCACGTGACGGGGGGTGTGGGCCGCGTCCCGGCGGAAGCGTGAGGGACCGAGCAGGGAACAGCGGCTGGCGGCGGCGGGAGCGGGGCTGGCGCCACCCGAGCAGACGTGCCGCAGGGCGGGGGACACGGCTGTCACCACGGAGCCCGCCAGCGCCAACACCGCGGCGGCCACCGCCGCTTCGCGGGCCGCGGGCGCCGGGGACCAGGCAACCTCGCTGCCCCCGCCCAGGATGCAGCGCAGGAAGGTGAGCACGGCCGGGAAACGGGGGAGGCGGCCGGCGGGAGGACGGGCGGGCTCGGGCCGCTGCTTTTTACCCTTCCTCAGCAGTTCCGCTCCCTCTCCGGGGTACAAAACTGGGGGAAAAATAGCGGCCTTGAGCCCCCAGCGCCCGCCTCCCGTGCTCTCTGATTGGCTCCCACGCGAGCACGCCGCGCGCTGATTGGTCGCTGTGCCTGTCACTCATCGCCCCCAACGGCTACCGTTTCCCCTCCCCCGCGCCCGCAGCGGGGCCCGCCCCTTGGCGTTTCCGATTGGACACGCGCTTGCAGAGATGGCCGTCTATTGGTCGCGTCGCCATGCCGGGCTGGCCGCCGATTGGCTCTTGCCGCTGTCCATCCCCGCCCCCAACGGTCACCTCCCCGCGCGAGCCTTGTTTCTCCCTTCCCCCATCGCGCCGCGCCCCCCCCGGTTGGCGTTGCCGTGGGAGCAAGCCTCGCGCTGATTGGCTGCGGGCTGCTGTCAATMACCCTCGGTGGAGCCCGCCTTTTTGCTGCTCGAGAGTCTATTGGGCGGTTCTGCCTTTCGGCTCCGCCCACGCGCGCTCTGATTGGCTGGGGCCGGCGCGGCTCCGCTGGGTGCAAAACAAAGCGGCGCGGGGGCCGCGCTCCCGCCACCGGCTCGAGGCCGCCCCCCCCTCCCCTCATGGCGGCCGCGCCCCCCCCATTCCCCTCACGGCCGCCGCCATCGCCGCCCCCTCACGGCCCTGCCCGCTCGGGGGTCCCGCAGCCGCCCCCCAACCCCGACCGGCACCTACCGGGACCCCCAGATCCCCCGTGTCCCCTCACGGTGTTGCGGTTTAACCGCACCTGGAAATTAAGCACAAGCCTGGAATGGGGGGAAACCAAAATAAAGCTTGTAGGTTGAAGTATGAACAGTTTAATAATGAGAAATGAAGTAAAATACTGTAATAGTGCTAAATAACCATGATAACAGAAAGGGAAAGGAGAAAAAATAGCAATTGCTGACCAATGCTAGAATCCCCTTCCCACATCCAGATTGCTCCAGATTACTTTGAAGTAATTCCCGATAATTCCTCCAGTTTATATACTGGGGATGGCATTCTGTGGTGGGGAATATCCCCTTGGCCAGCTGGGATCACCTGTCCCRGTTTCCTTTGGGAACCTCCTCACTGGCAGAGCAGGAGACACAGAAAGAAGGGGAAAAAAGAGTCCCTGGCTTGGGATAAACCCCGACCCATGGCCCTGCACAGGGCAGCCTTCCAGCTGAAGTGTCTGGGTGGACGTGGAGAATACAAAATACRCTCTCTTTTTTTGGTGTGTTTTTTGATAATACAAGTACAATATTTAAATGTGAGTGCTCTGTGGCGATGTGCTGTTGCAGAGGAACGCGGGCAGCAGCTCGGACGGAACAGAGGACTCGGATTTCTCCACGGATCCCGAGCACACGGACAGCTCTGAGAGCGATGGCACCTCCCGGAGATCCGCCCGCGTCACCCGCTCCTCGGCCAGGCTCAGCCAGAGCTCCCAGGGTAAGGGCTCGGCTCCTGAAACTGGGGAAAGACTCTTCCTTAAACCAGGGAAGGGCTCTTCCAGCCCCACGCTCAGGATCCCAAACGCAGCTCCACGCCGCAAGCAATCCTGCTGTTCCCAAGGGTTATGGGTTCTTATCTAAACCCTGATGGTTCTTATCTAAACTAAGGGATCTTTACTTCTCCAAATGGGAGCTGGGTGGTAATTATGCGTTAATTAAGTTGTTAAACCTGGAGAAAGCTGGTGTTACTCCAGATTGCTCCAAGTGTCCCGAGATTTTTATCTGACGAGGCCAGAGCGTGGTGACAGAGGCAGGACGGAGCCACAGGGTGTCGGTCAGCACGGGGCAGGGGGATCCCTGTGGTTCCTGTGGACGTAACTGTGTGTTCCCACGGGATCAGACTCCAGCCCYGTGCGGAACCCGCCGGCGTTCGGGCCGGACGAGCCCGTGTACTCCACGCGGAGGGTGACCCGCAGCCAGCAGCAGCCAGCCCCCGTCACCCCCAAGAAATACCCGCTGAGACAGACCCGCTCCTCCGGCTCCGAGACCGAGCAGGCCGTGGATTTCTCAGACAGAGGTACCTGGAGGGAGGCAGGGAGGGCTGGGGAATCCCTGCTCCGAGGGTGCTCCCGAGGGTGGGAGAGGTGTTTTTGGGAGCGTTCCCCCGCAGCTCTGTCCCCTCTGCCCCTCGCCCAGACACTAAAAACGCGGCGGATCACGACGAGTCCCCGCCCCGCACCCCCACCGGGAACGCGCCGTCCTCGGAGTCCGACATCGACATCTCCAGCCCCAACGTGTCCCACGACGAGAGCATCGCCAAGGACATGTCCATGAAGGACTCGGGCAGTGACCTGTCCCACCGGCCCAAGCGCCGCCGCTTCCACGAGAGCTACAACTTCAACATGAAATGTCCCACTCCCGGCTGCAACTCCCTAGGTAATCCCAGCTCCGGGGGCATCCCGGTGTCCTGCTCCGGTATTCCTGCTTAGTTGGGTGTTAGGTCCTAAAAACGGGGTGAATTCGGATCAGGAATATCAGGGAGAAGTGAGGCTGGAGAAGGGATATGGAGCATAAATGCAGGGATGTTGTTCCTGGAGGTGTTTTTTGTTTTGGAGGATGACAGGATAAGGAACCAGGTTGGAGGGTGAGCACAGGTGTGGGAGAAAAATTCCCGGATTTGTGGGCAGGGAGCTGGTTTTTGCCAGAAACAGGATTTCAGTCCCAAATCATTGCCCTCCCATCCCTGGCTGCTTTGGCTTAGTGTGAGAAAGATTTTCCTTCCTTTTTAAACCAGGAGGTTTCCTCCTCTCCCCCTGTCAGTGACCTGAGCATGCTCCTGTGAGGGATCTGCCCATCTGGGAGACTCTTTCCACTTCTTTGGGATCATTTGTCACAAGTTTTGTTGTTTTTTGACCCTTTGCAGGACACCTGACCGGGAAGCACGAGCGCCACTTCTCCATCTCGGGGTGCCCTCTCTACCACAACCTCTCAGCAGATGAGTGCAAGGTGAATGTTTTTTTACCTTCTGGTTTCTCCTTCTTTGGGATTTTTAGGACAAAATGCCAAGCCTTGTAATCCCTGAGCAGAGAACAGAGTTCACACGTGCGTGCTGATGTGTTTGGCTGTGAGACAGCAGCATTTGCGTGTCAGAGCTGGGAGCTGCAGCTCACGGCGCTCACCTGGAAGGGAAAAGGGGTGACAGGAGGTGGCTGCAGCCCTGACAGGGGAATTTTGGCCTCCAGGTGCGAGCCCAGAGCCGGGACAAGCAGATTGAGGAGCGGATGTTGGCCCACAGGCAGGACGACAACAACAGGCACGCCACCAGGCACCAGGTAAACGGGGACAGCCTCAGCTCCTGCCTCCCAGCACAGCCATTTCACCTGGGCTCCCTTCTGCACATCCCAGAGAAGCTGCTGGGGCAGTCCTGGCCCTGCCCAGCTGCCAGCTCCAGCAAGGAATTCCTTGTATCCCTTCAATGAGGTTGGAGCAGGCAGGAAGAGCAGAGCTGGGCTTGGCCTGTGCTCTCGGGGTGATCCTGTCCCTGTGCTCGGATGTGCAGGACAAGGGAGTTCCTGCCGAGCTGTAAACTGCAATTTCCCTCTGACCGAACCAGGGCAGTGACATTTCCCGGTCTCTGAGTCAGCTCTGCCCCAGCACGGAGCATTCCATGGGGAGTGCTGCCTGTCCTGTGGCACCGAGGCTGTGATGGGAAGGGAAATGTCCTGCTCTGCATTCCTGTGCTGCTCCTGCAGCGCCCTGTGATTAGCAGAGGGTCTGGTTCAGCCCTTCTGGAATGGGAGCCAGGACGGAATTCCTTGGGGTGGGAACTGAAGGGGAACGTTTGGAGGGGCTGGAGCCTCTCAGGGGTCCCACCCTGGGTTTCTTACAGGCCCCCACAGAGAGGCAGCTGCGGTACAAAGAGAAGGTGGCTGAGCTCAGGAAGAAGAGGAACTCGGGGCTGAGCAAGGAGCAGAAGGAGAAATACATGGTAAAAGCAGGAATTTTATCCTTTCATTCCCCCTGAGATGGAATTTGGCTTTCCCAGTCATCCCGCAGCATTCCCAGCTAGAAAAGCTGCAGCTCAGCAGCCAAACTCCTGTCCTTTGCTGTTCCAGGAGCACAGGCAAACCTACGGCAACACCCGGGAGCCTCTCCTGGAGAACCTGACCAGCGAGTACGACCTGGAGCTGTTCCGGAGGGCTCAGGCCCGGGCGTCCGAGGACCTGGTGAGATCCATCCCTGAGGCACTCCCAGCAGAGCCTTTGGGGCAGGGGGGCCCTTCCCGGGGTCTGTGGGACCTGTGAGGCAGAGCAGGGAGCTGGGGAGCAGCTCCAGGCCAGCACAGTCACCCCGGGGTGGGGGATGAGTGCCAGTGATCCCCAGGGATTGCTGGAGGCACAGCTGGAGCTGAGCTCTGCGCTCAGGAATGTGCAGTGCCATTCCAGGGCTGTTCCCAGGGGGACAATGACAGCTTCCCTGCTGAGGGCTGGTGACAACAAAAGCCACCTTGGCCGTAGCCAGTGACTGAGTTCACAGCCTGGTGTTGCTGAAGCTCCTGAGGAGCTTCCCAAAGCCACATCCCATTCCAGAGAGGGATCAAAAGATCCTCTGATGCTTTCCTGTGAGATCATCGAGTCCAGCCCATGACCTGACACCACCTTATCCCCACGTGCCATCCAGGCTTTCCTTAAACACCTCCCTGGGCAGCCCCTTCCAATTCCCAGTCACTCCTTCTGGGAAGAAATTCCTCCTCATGTCCAGCCTAAGCCTCCCCTGGCACAGCTGGGGCTGTGTCCTCCTGTCCTGTTGTTCCCTGGGAGCAGAGCCTGACCCCCCCTGGCTGCACCCTCCTGTCGGGAGTTGTGGAGAGCGATGAGGTCTCCCCTGATGCTTTTCTCCAGGATAAGCACCCCCAGCTCCCTCACTGCTCCTCACAGCACTTGTGTCCTGTCCCTGTGGATCAGGAAAGGAACAGGGAGTGGCGAGGAGCTGTGGGAATTTAATGAAAGACGAATTTAGAAGACTTGAAACAGATTTCCTCCGGGAAAATAAACCCCAGTTCTCCCCCAGCTGGTTTCAGTGAGTTTTTTGGCTCACGCAGGAGAAGCTGAGGCTGCAGGGGCAGATCACCGAGGGCAGCAACATGATCAAGACCATCGCGTTCGGGCGCTACGAGCTGGACACGTGGTACCACTCGCCCTACCCCGAGGAGTACGCGCGCCTCGGCCGCCTCTACATGTGCGAGTTCTGCCTCAAGTACATGAAGAGCCAGACCATCCTGCGCAGGCACATGGTGAGGGCCGGGGAAGGGCTCGTTCCCACCGGGAATTCCGCTGTGGCACCAGGGAAGGGCTCATTCCCACCGGGAATTCCGCTGTGGCACCGGGTGCCCAGCCGGGCTCAGCCCGCCGCACTCACAAATGTGTGAAGCCACCGCCGGTGTGGCTGGGTGGCTGCGGGAGGTGAGGCTGCGGTTTCCTGGCACGCTGTAGCTGTTTCTGTCCCTGAACGAGCGGTGACGCCCCCGTTCTGTGTCCCTGTCACAGGCAAAATGCGTCTGGAAGCACCCCCCTGGCGATGAAATCTACCGCAAGGGCTCCATCTCCGTCTTCGAGGTGGACGGGAAGAAGAACAAGGTGAGCGTGGCCAAGAGGTGAATTCTGCACCACTGGAATTTGGGAGGAGCTTTGCCGACGACCAGAGATGACCTTAAAGACAAAATATGGAGCCCCAAGCCCTGCTCCCCTTCCCTGGGCAGCCAGAGAAGAAGATCACATCCATTCCCACATTCCCACCCACAGAAATCCAGGCTTATCCATTTCCATCACCAATGGAATTGTTTCCTGACCCAGCTGCTCTTTCTCAGATGATTCAGATTTTTTTTGTCCTTTCCCAGGTGGTTTTGGCCACATTTGGGATATCCCACTGCAATAAACACCTGCATCTCTTTTTTTTGTCCCCAGATCTACTGTCAGAACCTGTGTCTGCTGGCAAAGCTTTTCCTGGACCACAAAACCCTTTATTACGATGTTGAACCCTTCCTCTTCTACGTCATGACCGAGGCTGACAACACTGGCTGCCACCTGATCGGGTATTTCTCCAAGGTCAGTGGAAAACATTCATCATCCACCTCACTGAAACGGGATTCAGGAGCCCCTTATCAGCGCTGGATCCCTTCTGCAGTCTCAGGATTTGCTGCTTTTGGGAACAGATGAAGTTCCAAGGCTGAGCTGCAGGAATTGTTCTGTTTGCTGAGGGATTGCAGGGGCTTTGCTGCTCCGTCGTTTCTCATTCCCAGCAAAAACCAAACCAGCTCCAAGGAATTGTTGTTGCCAGGAAGCAGAGTGGTGTCTTCATTGGGGATGCAGAAATTGGGAAGGAACGTAGAGAAAAATACATTGAAATAAGTACTAGTGACCATGATTTCTTTTTTTAATAAAACAGTTAAAGGAATAAAAATCCTGAGTTCTGTCCCTCCTCCTCTCTGCTCTTGTTTCCAGGAGAAGAATTCCTTCCTCAACTACAACGTGTCCTGCATCCTGACCATGCCCCAGTACATGAGACAAGGCTATGGCAAAATGCTCATCGACTTCAGTAAGTGGGGAGGGAAATTCCAGGGGAAAATCCCTCCACTTCCACCAGGGAATCTCACCTGGCTGCTGGTGCTTGAGCAGTTTCCATCCTGGCTCATTTCCGAGTAGTTTAAATCGGTTTTTTTAAAATTTTTTAGGCTATTTGCTGTCGAAAGTAGAAGAAAAGGTTGGCTCCCCAGAACGTCCCCTGTCCGACCTGGGCCTGATCAGCTACAGGAGCTACTGGAAGGAGGTTCTGCTGCGCTACCTGCACAACTTCCAGGGCAAGGAGATCTCCATCAAAGGTGTGTCTGGGAGCTGGGGGGGATTTGGGAACCTCCCTGTGCCTTTCAGGCCTGAAGGTGTTTGTGCAGCACCAGCTTTAATGGGATATTCCTGTGGCTGGGAATGGCTCCTCCCCGCTCCTGCCACCAGCACAGATGGGCCAGTTTGCAGCATTTTGGAAGGATGAATTGGCTGCTTCTTGAAAAAACACACAATTTTACAAAGATTCAGCCAAAAGCTTCATCTACCTGTGGGTTAGAATGTTAATTTTAACAAGAAAAATGGTTCCAACGGCCAATACTGGGAATGTTTGGCCTTCTTTTGATGGCACTTCTCTGTTGGTGGCACCTGGGAGGATGTGGGATTTCCTGGGGATGTGAGGTACCCTGGAAAAGCAGGATTGCATCTTCTCCCAGAGGATTTGTCACACAGATCCCAAACCCAGCGCCCCCAACCCCTGCAATCCTGGCTGTGCCTGCTCTGTCCCTGCAGGGAATTTCCTATCCCACGTTTCTGAGGGAGTCACGCAGAACCCGCGGTGGGAGCCCAGGGGTTTGGGGCTGTTTTCGGGGCTCTGGGGTGGGCTCTGACCCGGGCTCTGCCTTGCAGAGATCAGCCAGGAGACCGCAGTGAACCCCGTGGACATCGTGAGCACCCTGCAGGCCCTGCAGATGCTCAAGTACTGGAAGGGCAAACACCTGGTCCTCAAAAGACAGGTGAGCCTGGCCACTCCGGGGGCTATCCCCTTTCATTTCCGTATTCTCCTTGCTGGGATCAGGGGTTCCTCGGGTTTTCCAGCCTGTTCATTCTCATCTCCCAGTAAAACAGGATGTGGGAATCCGACCTCATTCTTCAGCAGGGCAGGAGTGAGCTCTCCTGACCTGCACACACACCCCAAAATCTCACCCTGTGCCTCCCTGGGAGCGTTGTCCGAACACTCCTGGAGCTCTGGCAGCCTCAGGGCCGTGCCCGTTCCCTGTTCCAGTGCCCACCACCCTCTGGATGAAGAACTTTTCCCTAAAATCCAACCTAAACCTCCCCGGCACGGAGTGAACGGGATTGATGGAATCCTGCATGAGTCCCTGATAAATCAATCCCCAGACGTGCCAGACGTTTTCCCTTCCCTGGGATTCCTTTGCAGCTTGATTGAAGGGCTTCTAGAAGACTGTGGAGGAGAAGTTGTTATTTTGGTGCTATTTTGGTGTTATTTCAGTGTGACTTTGGTGTTATTTCAGTGTGACTTTGGTGTAACTTTGGTATTATTTTGCTTTCACTTTGGCGCTGTTTTGCTGTTACTTTGCTGTTGTTTTGAGGGATTAATGGGTGGGCCACGCTCCCCTTTGCGGTGTTGTCCCACGGATAATTCTGCCCGTCCCCTGCTGTCCCCAGGACCTGATCGATGAGTGGATTGCCAAGGAGGCCAAGAGGTCCAACAGCAACAAGACCATGGATCCCAGCTGCCTGAAGTGGACCCCTCCCAAGGGCACCTAAGCGTCCCCGCCAGCGTCCCCAGCGTAGAAGCGCCGTAGGGATCTGTGTCGTGCCGTGCTGTGGTGATTGGCTGCTGCAGTGTCCCCAGAGCAGGTCAGCCCCGGGCTGGCCTGGCCTGGCCCTGTGTCCCCACAGTTCTGAGGAACTCGGATGTTTCGGCCTCAGTGAGGCCGCGAGGACTGGAAGTGTCTCGGAGCCCCAGGAAGCTCCGGCCCGAGGAGCTCTGATTGCTGGCCCTGTCTCTGGCCCTGCTGGCCCTGCTGGCCCTGCTGGCCCTGCTGTCCTGCTCCAGGGGCCTGTCCCACCATCCCCTGCCCCTCCTGCAGCTCCCCTGAGTCCTGGGGCCACTCCTGGCTCTTGGACAAGGTCTGGGAGTGCTTCTCTGGGGCAGGCCTGGCTTTCCCAGCGACGTCGGCATCTGGAGCTGCTCCTGTCCCGTTCCGTGTCTGAAATAGGTTTAGTGGGATAATACCCCCCTCTTCCAGCAGTTTTCCATAGGATCCAGCAGATCTCCACTTAGTTCCTGTTGTCCAGTCAGAATTGCACCTCCTGCCCCTGAGGGAGTCACTGGGGCAGGGTGTTCCTGTCACCCCTCTTGGAGCCGCCACAGCCCTCCTGGAAGCACCTCTGGATTAGAATTCCCATTTTTCCTGGTGTGTATCTCGTGGAATTCCTGAGTTCCTGTACATAAACAACCTGCTGAGTGTATCGCCCTGGAGATGTTTTTCCCAAAGCAGCCTTCCTGGAATTGCAGGTCCCTTTTTTTTGGAGTTTTTCCCCTCCAGGCTGGAGGAATCCAAACTTTGGCCTTTTCCAAAGAGCCGCAGGAGCTCCCAGCACCAATTCCAGGAGCTGTTGGGCTGCTGTGCTCCAGGGAGGGATGGATTCCCTGGCAGAGCAGAGAAAGCTTTGATTCCTCTCTCCCATCAGCAGAAATATCCCGGAATGGCTTCCCAGTAAAACCACTGTCCTCGTGCCACCAGTGCCTGTGTGGCTCCAGTGTCACTGGCACAGGGGACAGCCCCGGGAAGGGGCTGAATTCCCTGATCCCAGTGCTGGATTCCCTGATCCCAGTGCTGATTTCCTCGATCCCGGTGATTCCTGACAGAACAGGGTGTGAAATGAAGCACTCCTGGGAAGGTGGGAGCCGTTCCCCGTTAACCACTGCCCCATCCTGACTGGAAAAGTTCCCTCCTGCTCCTCTGGTTCCCTGCCTTTCTCCTGGACAACCAAACCACCCCCAGACCCTCAGTCCTCGCTGTGGACCTTGTGGGCATTACTGACTCCTGCTGTCCTTGCTCCTGGCTCGTTCCCAGCTGCAGATTCCCGGGAAATCTCCCAGCAGTGGCTCTGGAGCAGGGAGGGAGGGAGGGAGGCCGTTGCCCTGCTCCCCGTTCCCGTGCCGTGTGGGATGTGCTGTTCCTGTACCCGCTTCTCAATAAAAGCATGTTCCCTGCTCCAGCCTGGGATCTGCGCTTCCCTGCAGCTCCAGGGGGGAGCAGCTGCTCCCCTGTGTGCCAAGGGCTCCTCTGGAACCCGTCCCTGGGCCTGGGGTGTTTGGGGTTGGGACTGGAGCAGCCTTGGGGTTCAGTCTTTCCAGAATTCCTGCTCGGGACTGTTCCAGTGCTTTAACCCCTTTCCATGAAGGAATTTTTCCTGATACCCATCCTAAACCTCCCCTGGCACAACCTGAGGCCGTTCTTGGGACGAGAAGAGTTTTCCCCACACTGAGGGGAAGCCGCTGAAGGAAAATTCCCCAAGATCTCCCTGAATTTCCAGGAGCTGCTCCGTGGTTCCTGATCCCTCTCCCAGCCGAGCACTGGAATTCCTGCTGGCTTCTCCCTTTTGCTGGAATGGTTTGGGGCAGGATGTGGTTGGGCTGAGGATCTGCAGGGAGGGAACAGGGGCTGATATTCCTGCAAGGAACAGAGGGAAGCAGGAAGGAACGGGAGCTAAATCCATGCAGTGACCTCAGCTGTTCCTGTTGTGATCCTGGAGCCTCGGAGCTCACCCCAATCCATGGGGGATGATCCCTGTGCCACCAGCTCTGCCCCCCTGCCGTCCCAAACCCATGGAAAGGCCTGGAACGGTCTCTCCGCGTTGGCTCCCGTGCCAGGGAAGAGCAGCTCTATTTTTGGGATCATTCCCTGTAATTAACTCGGCCTTTCCTGCCCTCCCCGGGCCCGGCCCACGCGGCCCCAAAACCACCAGAGGTGCAGGAAAACGGGAGCCAGGAAAGGGAAAAGAAAACATCCCCAGGAAACCACGGATCCCAACGGCTCCTGCGGCTTTCCTGCAGGAGAGCTCAGCCCCCGGCAGCTGCCAAACTGGACCTGACACCTTCCCGCAGTGCCCAGCCAGCTCGGGAGCTGGAACATTCCCGAGTTTGGGGCTGCTCTGGAATCACAGGTCAGGGGATGGTTCGGGATGGAGGGATCTGAAATCCCAGCCATCCTCACGAGCCAAACTCCCGGGAAGCCCCGGTGAATGTCAGCGAGGGAAAACCTTCCCGAGGTTTTCCAGCGGGACCTGGATTGCCGGGAAGGGCAGCAGAGGGTGCTGCTTCCCAGGGCAAAAGCACTGCCGGACCCGCAGGAAACTCCTGGGAGCTCGGGGTTGGCTTTTCCTGGGAATTTATCCCTGATTTCTGGGCAAAAACCGAGGGATATTCGGGATGTGGGAAGGGCACGGGGAGAGGGACAATTCCTGTGCTGTCCTGGGGTGCTGGAACCATTCCCAGCTCTGCAGGGTGTGGTGTGGGATCAAGGAATCAGGGAATCATCAGGGAATCGTGGAATCCCAGCCTGGTTTGGGTTGGAAGGACCCCAAAGCCCATCCAGTGCCATCCTTCCCCTATCCCGGGATGATCCCTGCGCTTCCCTGCCAGCCCAGCACATTCCATGGGCTGTCCCCTCCTCATCCCCTTCCCTGAGGGAGCTGCTCCGAGTCCCGCCCTGCTCCGGGTCCTGCTTCCAGCTGGGACGGGGAATTTCAGCTGCTCCCAGTGCCGGGCCGGGATTCGGGGTGGGAATGGTGTGGAAAACGCACCCATGGTCGGGGTTTATCCAAAGTCAAGGACTCTTTTTTCCCATTTTTTTTGGGTCTCCGGCTCTGCCAGTGAGGAGGTTCCCAAAAGAAACCAGGACAGGTGATCCCAGATCCCAGTAACCATTCCATGATTCCATGATCATCCGGGAAAGGCTGCTCTGCACAGACCCCCTGCCGTGGTTTGGGCAGAGCAGGGCCTGGGCTGGACACCGGGATTCTCCAGGGGAGTTCTCCCCGTGGATCTGGCTGGATCAGGAAGTTTTCCTGGTGATTCACCGGGACCTGCTGCTCCCTGTGAGTCATTCCAGAGGGGGGAGGGATGGAGGGAGGGATGGATCCATGGATGGATGGATGGAGGTGCTGGGGATGCTCCCAGCCAGACCAGATCCAAACCTGCTGGCTCCAGGCATTCCGTGCTGGGACAGCTCAGGATCCTCATTCCAAACTGATCTGGGGAATCGCTGCTGTGGCTCCTGGGCTCCATCCTGGATTCGTGGGAGAAGGAAGGAATGGGAATTTGCCGACAGAAGGCCTCAGGATGAGTTTTTTCCCAAAAAAAGCACCTCCCAGGCCAGGCCAGGGGGGTTTGGCTGCCCAGGGCTCTCGCAGGGCTCTCTCCTTTCCCTGACATCCCCAGGAATTCCCCGCAGCCCCTCCAGGGATTTTGGGGCTCAGGGCATCGAGGATCTTTCCCAAAATGTTCCGCCCTGCCCATCCCTCAGGAACAGAGCCTGGAGCTGCCGCTGCCCCGGCCGGGCCCGAGCCGGGCTCCAGCCCCTTCCCTGTAATTACGGGATATTTTTGGTGTCCCTTCCTCTCCCTATTCCGGGCCCGCAGCCCCCGCAGGATGAGCCGGGGAAGGTGCCGGGTTCGGGAAGCGGCAAATCCCGGCTTCCAAAGGGCCGGGAGGAGCAGGAGCCGCTGGCAGGGCTGGCAGCGAGCCCCGGGCCAGCGCCGACCGCAGCGATCCCAGTGCTCCCAGTGCCGCCAGCGCTCCCCGGGCGGGGAGGGACGGGGGGAGCTGGGCTGGGCCAGGCCGGGAAATCTGCGGGGTCTGGGGGGAGCTCTGGGGGGTGCCGTGCTCCTCGTCCTGTCCCTCTGGGAGCCAGCTCCCGGCTGGTTGTCCCTCAAACACTGGATTTGATGCTGGAGGTGCTGCTGGGGGCGGTCCCCGTTCCCAGCGCTGCCCTGGGAATGGGATTTCTCCTGGATTAAAGCTGCTCTTTCCTGAAATCCTTTTTTTCAAGCCCCTTTTAATTTTATTTTTGTATTCACAAAATTGGAGTTTTTCCATTGAACAAAACCTGGGATTTGCTGTCCCCTGTGGGAGCTGCCTGTGGGGTGACACCCGTTCCCGCAGGAGCAGGTCTGGAACCTTGGATCCGGAGGTGGAAAAGCAGCGAGGAAGCTCCTGGCTCTGGGGTGATCCCGCCGGGAATGCTCGGGCTGAGCCAGCCCCTCACTCCCAGACTGGATTCAAATCCTGGGATCGCCCCRGGTCATTCCCGGCTCCTCCAGGACGCGGCGGAGCCTCTGCCCCATCCCTGGGCCCATCCCAATCCCGCTGCTGGCTCCGGGAGCCGCCTCTGGAGCAGAATTCCCGGCGCAGCTGCTTCCAGTTACGGCTCCGGCACATGAAAGGAGCGCGGGGTTAAATTCAGCCGGGCAGGAAAAGCCTTTTATCCTCCTGCTGCTCATCCCGGCCCCAAACCCATCCCGGGGCCCGGCAGCCACCGGGAAACCACAATTCCCTCTGGGAGCGCCCCGCGGAGCCGCCGCCGCCAGCTTCGGGCCGGGCACGGGACAGGAACGGGGACAGGGACAGGAACCGGGACAGGGACAGGAACAGGGACATGGGGACGGGGACACACGGACACAAGGACACAGGGACGGTGACACGGGGACACCACGCACAGGCAGCAGCGGGAGCCGGGAGCCCGCGGGATCCGGGGAGCGGCGGGGGAGCCGCCCCGGAGTTTGTTTGGATCCCGCTCCGCGGTTTTCCAGAGGTGCCTCCAGGTCTGCGGGAGGAGCCTCGCGCCGGGCCCGGGGCGGTGGGAACGGAGCTGGGAGCGGCTGTGGGGTCCCCGCCGCCCCCTGGAGCTCTCCCCAAAAACCCCAATTTAACCCCGCACCCAGCAGGGGCCTGGTCAGGAACAGGGGAGACTCTCAGCTTTCCCAATAATTGTGAAATCCCACAGGGAAAGTGGGAAGAGCGGGAATGTCTCAGGCTCCAGCACCACGGAAGTGTCAGGCCRTGCACAGTCGGGCTCGATGATCCCAAATCCCGGGATTTGGGGCTGGAGGGAATCAGTGGCACCTCCTGAGCGCGTCCTGCCCCTCGGGGGGGGGGGGTTCGGGGGCTCCGCCACCCACGGCGCGAGTGGCGTGGCCCAGGATCCCGCGGCAGCATTCCAAGGAATCCGGGGCTGGCTCCGCTCCCTGTGCCCGCTCCCGTCTGCAGGTAGGAGCAGGCTCGGGAGAGCGGGGCTTGGAATGAGCCCAGGGCCCCTCTGTGCGCCCCAGATCCCGGGGAGCTYGGGGAAGGCACAGCTCGGCCCCCAAGGGCTTGGGATTGGGTTCTCYGCCTCATCAGCCGCACGAGTTGGGAATTTTGTGGAAATCGGGGTTTAGGAATGAGAGYGGGACACTGCAAAGGGAGAGAGGATCCCAGAGAAACCAGGATGGACCCCGGGATGCGGGAACTGCGCCAACAAATGGATTGGCCCAGGGAGGTGCAGGAAGCCCGGGAGGGATCCAGGGAATCCCATCCAGCCCCATCCCAGCGCTCCAGCTGTTGCCGGCATCTGGAGCATCCCTGCGTAGGGAACAGCACCGGGGGCAGGGCCCTGACCCGGATTTGCCCCTTTTCGCCTGGGAATGCCGCTGGAAGGAGGTTCCTGCTGCACGGGAGGCTCCCGGGAGCCGAATTCCCTCTCCGGGCCCATCCCGGTGTGACCTCGCGGCCGGACCGGGGATGATCCACAGCCCATTCCCAAGCCACGGACTCATTTTCCAGCCGTCCTGGCCGCCGTTCAAAGCCGGGCAGCGCAGAAACCTCTCCAGGCTCATTCCCATTCCCTTCTCGCAGCCGGGCCCGGGCTCCCGGAGCCTTCCCTGCCCGAGAGGAGCCCGGCACCGGCTCCTTGTGGGATCTTCCCTCGTGCCAGGCCCCGGCTCCGCTTTCATCCCGCCGTGCCCGCCCCCTCCTCGCCTTTGATTCCCGGCCCTGGAAGAGGCTGGAGCAGGGAATTGTCAGCTCCGGCCCCTCCCGCCGGCTCCGTGCGGTGCAGACGGAGCGGGAGATCAAAGCCCGGCGCCTTTTTTTAGCTGGAATGCGGCGGGCCGGGAGCTGCGGCCAATTCCAGCGGCGGTTCCTCTCCCGTAACTCGATCCCACATCCCTGGAGGCGGCCCCGGCTCTGACAGGTGACACTGGAGCCGCTCCGGGCGCGCCGCTCCTCGGGACAAGTCTGACTTTGCAGCGCACGGAGCTTTTCCGGCGGGATTTGGAGGCTGCGGTCGGGACGGGATGAGCTCGGCTTGGAAAGGACTCACCTGGATGGGATTAACCCTTTCCAGAGCTCCGGGATTCCTCCCTGCTCCGGTTCTGAGGGATGCACGGCCTCTCTGTGGGATTTGGGAGCGGCTTTCTGTGTCTTTTCCCGGTGCAATTCCCACCCTCCCGGTGTCCCTGTTTTTCCAYGCTCCCCACGTTCGCTGCGGTGGCACCATCAGGCGGCAGCTCCAGCCGGGATTTTCCTCACTGGAAGCAGGAAAATCGCTCCAGCCTTTCCCACAGCGGCAGGAGGCTCCGGGAATCCCCTCTTGGAAAAGTTCCTGACCCAGTTTGACCTCGGGGGGGGGGGCGATAAATCCCAATAAATCCCGCTCGGCTGGGAGAAGTGCCCGGGACACACCCGGGATCCTCTCTGGGATCACATCCAGGCTYGGGGGGACTTTTCCCAGCCCCAGCACCGGGGATGGCTGGGATCCTCTAGGGAGCGAGGATGGGATTCCCAAAACCCCGGAGCAGGTTTGGTGTCCCCGTTCCCAGCGGGGAATCCTGGGAGATGCCAGGAAAATGCTGATATGGACTTTGCTCCGGGGGATTTCATGGAATAACTGAACAGGGAACAGCCTGGGACGGGGAGGACAGGAATTCTCTGCCTGGATCTTGCCCTGGGAGCGGAGGCCTTGGCCAGGGGAGGGGGCAGGGACGCAATCCCAGGGTTTGGGATGTTCAGGGATATGGTCAGGGTGTTTTTCTCGGGTTGCTGGGGTCAAACCACCCCTCTGGGATGTTCCCTTTGGGAAATCAGGGAGCCMCCTCTTCTCCCCGGATCCCTGGGTCTGTTTGGGGTGGGGAGCTCTTGAGACAGGAAAAAATGGCTCCGGTGGGATCATTCCAAGATTTCGTCCAGGACGGGAGCACTGGGCACATCCCGAGCCTGGCAGAGGGGCCTGGCACCATAAAATCCTGGAATGAGCCCTGGAATGGGAACAGCTCCCATTCTCCACCCAAAGAAGCCTCCGGGATGCTCCAGCCCCACACGGCAGATCCTCCTTCCAGAGGGGAAAGCATTCCCGGAGCAGCATTCCAGGGCCGGCTCTGATCCCAGGGAATGCTCCCAAGGGCTCCTTTCCCTGCCCGGGCTGGGCTGGAGCTGCAGATCCCAATCCCAGCCCAGGGCCCCGGCCGGGTTCAAAGGGCGCCGCAAACAACGGAGCTTTGAACTCCTCCTCATCCCGGTGAGCGCAGGCAGGGCAGGAAACACCTTCCCAAACTTAGCCCCCAGCCAGGGAATATCCTGGGATCCCGTTCGATCGGGCCTGGGGAGCAGGAATTCGGGCTGAGGTTTGGAAAAGAGCCTTTCCTGGCCGGTGGGGCTGAGGAGCAGGACAGGGATTGATCCCGGCTGCCCCAAAGCTGGGCCTGGATCCTGCCCCATCCCAGCTCCTCCTGGGATTCCGACATCSTCCTCTGCAGCGTTTCCCCGGCCTCCATCCCTGGGATTTCTCCGTGGGATGCACAGCACGGGCAGGAAAGGGGGAAAATGGGGCCACAGAATTTTGGGAGCTGTTGTTTTCCCAAAGTCATCTGGGAGCGGGAAGGAGAGGATGGAGCCCACCAGGAATTCCAGCCCTTCCCACCAAGCCCTGGTAGGGTTTTCCCAGCCTGGAAGTCATCCCTCATCCRCAGGCTTCCAAGGGACTCTGGGGATCCCAAAAGTGCCACCAGAGTGAGGTGACAGAGGCAGGGACAGCACYGGTGGCAGTGGCAGGGCCGGGAAATGCTCTCCCGATATTTATTCCCTGCTTTTCCCAGCCTGGCAGCCAAGGAAGGGGATTTGGGTGGGAAGCAGAGCCCGGYGCGTGCTCAGGGACGTTTTCCATGATCCCGCTGTGGATTTTCCGAGCCAACACCCGCGGAGCGCCAGGTGCCGCGGGACTGTTGGAGGGAGATCCTCGGGGAAGTGACGCTCCCAGACTCCCAGATGAGATAAGGGCTCCGGGGATGAGATAAGGGCTCCAGGAGGTGCCGGCGGAGTCTGGAGCGGTGTTTTCCTTCCCCATGGAGCGCTCCATAGGTGGCCTGGCTGGGAGCGGGATGGTGCCTGAGCAAACAATTCCAAGGGGAGAGGAGCCGGGGCCAATTCCCTGCCGGCTGCGGGCTGAACCCTCATTAACAGCCGGCGCTAATTGCGCTCCCTGCTCGGGCCGGGCCGTGCCCGCCTTCCCCACGCGGAGCTGGCAGGAAAAGCTCCGGGCTCGGATCCCTGCGGAGATACGGATCCCGATAAGGAGGTGATTTATCCCCCTCCACTTCCTTCCTCGTGGGCATGGACACATCCCGGAGGAGGTCTCGGCTTCCCGGGACGTTCCTGGGTGAGCTCATCCCGCGCCGGGCCGGCACCGGCGGCACCGGAGAGCTCCGCGGGCGATCCCGGCTCCGGGAGCTGGGCCGGGAACGGCCCGGGCTGGGATCTGTCCCTGCCTCGGCACGGGGCTGGACCTGGATGGAGTTTAAGGCCCAGTCCACGCTGCGATTCCCTGATTTGTGGTGGCGGAGTCGCGGGAATGAGGTCACCCAAGGAGCGCTGATCCAGGGTGAGCTCATGGAAAAGCTCCCTCCGGGATTTTCTCCGGCTCCGGATGGGCTGCCTGGACAAAGGGGAGCCCGGCTGCTCCCCGGCCCTTCCCACGCCGCGGAGCCGGGAGCAGAGAGCTCCTGGAGCTCCACTCGGGGCCGGGAAGTCGCGGCAGATTCGGCCCTTTGGGAATTCAGCTCCAGGCAGCACAGCTTGGAAAACCTTCCGTGACCTTCCCGGAGCCTCTCTGGACCGGGGGTGCCGGGAACAACGACATTCCCTGTTCGGGAAGGCTCCCGAATCCCTGGGCTTATCCCGGCCCTGCCCTGCCAGGAGCGGAGGTGACAGCCCAGGTCCCCCTGCTCCCCTCCCCTCTTTCCCAACCCCGTCCCGGCAGCCCCGACCTGTTCTTCCGAAGTTCTCCCAACCCACAGCGCTCTGGCACCTCGGGATTGAGGAGCGGCCTGGCCCGGGGCATTCCCACTTCACAGGGCACCTCTGGAATGCGGCGGATCGGGAATGCCCTGCCCGGCCCTCCCAGGGAGCTGCAGGAGAGACCCCAGAACGGGGGCTGGGGGCAGACCGGACCCCCTCGRGGTCATTTCCAGGGAACGAACGAGGCTCAGAGCTGGGGTTTCCTGGGATTCCCGGCCAGCCCGGCGCTCCCCAGAGCAATTCCAGCCCAACCAGTGCCTCCCGTTCCCCGCGCTGCTCCGGCGCCGGTGTGGGGCTGCTTCGGGCAGGAGAGGGGCGGCTGCACCGGGCTCGGGTGGCACCGGGATGGATTCGCTGCTCCCGGCCAAGCACCCCGGAGAAATTCCCGGCTGCTGATGCAAGGCCGGGCCATGGAAACTCGCGGGATTCATCCCGCTGGAATGAGGAGCAGCAGGACGGGTCCCCCTGGCCGGGGTGGACACGAGGAGCTGCCGGACACGAGGAGCTGCCGGACACGAGGAGCTGGCCCAGCTCAGGGCGGCCGGACGGGCTCCATGGGATTCGTGGGATTGGGATCCATGGGATTGCCATGGACACCTTCCACTATCCCAGAGTGCTCCAAGCCCTGTCCAGCCTGGCCCTGGACGCTTCCAGGGATGGGGAATCCACAACCCTCGGGAAGCTCCGGCTCCCAGTCTGGGATGGGGAAGGTTCGTGGCAGGAATTCCGTGTGTATCCCAAGGAACTCCTGATCCATGTGGGCTCCCGGAGCCCCTGCGAGGGGCATTTAAGGAATCAGAGACCTTTAAGGCTGGAAAAGACCTCCAAGGTCACCAAATCCAGCGGGATGGGAGGCAAAGCTGGCTCAGGGTTGGAAATCCGGCCTGGAGCTGGAGAACTCCTGGGAAGTTCTGACCTCACCGGSGCTCCCGTGCAGGTCAGAAACCGCCCCGGCACCTTCGTCCTGCTGGGATTCCTCCTGAAAGGGAAAGGGAATGGGATTGGAGGCAATTACCGGGAATGGGAGCCGTGATTTGTGTTYGGGGTGAGGACACAGCGGCGCAGAATCGCTCCCGACCTCGGGACAGGGAAAGCTCCTCGGCACCGAGCCCGGCTGAGGGAAGGGGCTGAGCCTGAAAAATGTCCCAGGAGAAGCCTCTGCTGCCCTTGGAAGTGTCCGGGGATGCCCGGGTGGTGCCTCTGGAGCAGCTGGAGGTCGGGATTCCCAGGAGAGCCCCACATCCACYCCCCAGGCTCGGGATTTTCAAAGAGCTCCTTCCTCGAGCTCGGGGCTCCCGGGATGTGCCCGGCCCCGCATTCCCGGGATCGCAGCCCGGCCGCGGTGCCGAGCGGCGTTATCCCTGTAGATGGCATCCCAGGATCTCCGCTGGCCCCGCGGGGATGCTCCCGGATCCCTGCGCTGCCCCGGGGACAAACCCGCAGCGGGATCCGGCTGGTCCCGACATCCCGAGGGTCCCTGGAATCCTGGATCCCGTCCAGGTGACCAGGAGGGAGAATTAAACCAGGGCTCGGTCCCAGCCCGGATCCCAGCTCCAGGTGGGATTTCCCGGGGGATTTAAATCCCTTCCTCGGCAGGGTTTGTGTCCCTGGGGACATCCAGGGAAGTCGATCTGCGTTCCCTTTGAAAGGGGAGGAATTAAACCACATTAAATGCGTTTATTGGGAATTAACCCCGCTTTGATGTGGTCGGGGTTGATTCACCCCGGGAGTGCTGAACTCGATGGAATTAAACCCAATTCCAGGCCCGGATCTGAATCAGGAGCTGAGCGGGCTTTAACTGATCAGCTTCAAACCCGCACTTTTAATTAATCTGAGGCAATTTTCCGCAGTGGCTCCGTGTGGTCCAGCCTGRGAGGGAGAGAAAACCCCGGGACACGGCCGGGGTCTGCGGGATCACATTCCCTGTCCCGGGAACGGCCGGGGTCAGGCTCTGGCACGGGAGAGGGATGGAACTGGGGGGGTTCGGAGGGTCTGGCTCGGCACCAGGAGCGGCTCGCCCGAGTTCTGCCCGCTGGAGCCCCGGGCCGGCTCTGGGGAAGCAAAACACAAAACCCCTGGAGCGCGTCCAGGCCGCCGGGTTTGGGGATTTGGATCTCCCCCAGGAAGTATTTATGGAAGCGCCGCCCTCTGCTCCTGSTGTGGGCAGGAGAGCGGCCCAAAGCCGCTGGCAGCGCTTTTCGGGAGCCTCTCCGGCCCTTTCGGAGGGTTTTTTTTAACTCTTTGTCCCTAAATCCAGAGGGTTCATCCCACTCTGGGGCCTCTGGACGCGGCTGCGTTCCTGGCTCAAAACCGTGGCCACCACGTGTCCCCTGTGCCACATCCCACGGGTGGCACCACAGAGGCTCCCAGTAAACAGCGCGTCCCGGGATTGCGACATCCCAGCCCCAGAAATGCAGGTCACGGAGCTGCGGACGTGGGCAGGGACAGGGACAGGGATGGGGACAGGGACAGGGACAGGGACAGGGACAGGGACAGGGATGGGGACAGGGACAGGGACAGGGACAGGACACAGGACAGGCCACAAATCCTCAGGATCCAGCACTGCCCCGGCTCCCTCGGGCAGGGCACTGTCGGGTTCCCCATCTCCAGAGGGAAGACGAGGCTTGGACGGCCATTAAAGGAATTAATTAACGAACGTTTGATTAACGCCTGATTAGCGCTGTGGGGTTACGCAGCCCCAGATAAACCACTGGGGTTCGTTACATCCCAGATTCCCTGAGTGCTCCTCAGCACCCGGAGCTGAATCCCGCCAGGATTTGTTCTGGGTTTGTTCTGGGTTTGTTCTGGGGTTGTTCTGGGGTCGTTCTGGGTTTGTTCTGGGGTTGTTCTGCACTTTCCTGCAGGGAGCTCTGGGCAGAACCTGCTGCTCTGGGTGTTCTCCACGTCCCAGATTATCCCATCCCGTGTCCAAACCTCCACGGGAGCTCCTCTGTCCCATCCCGGCGTTCCCACTCCCCTCCCGCTTCCCCRCCCTCCTCAGAGCTGTTTCCTACAAAACCCTCCAGATTATCTTTATTTATTCATTGTCTCAATCCCTCCCATCCTCTCTTCAGTCCCGGAGCTCTCCCTCTGCCTCCCCGGGATGACAAAACCCTTCCAGGCAGGAAATCTTCCTTAATCTCTCCCAAACCCCAAACCCTGCCGGCAACGCCAGATAAATGTTTAATGACAATAATTGAACTGCGCGGGAGCAGCRCTCAGCCGCACTCGCGTTTCCTCAGCCCTCTCCGACACGGGCTAATTAATTAACTGCAAATTTACCCGCGGGATAATTAAAGGATGCCCCGGCTGAGAGGGAAAAGGCGCTGGAAGCAGAGCAGGGATTTTGGAGGGATCCCCATTAATCCTGGCGGGGAAAGTGGCAGCCCCGGGCAGCGGGAGGTCCCAGGCCATTCCCGACCATTTGGGAATCCAAACTGGATCCAGTTGGAGCTCCTGGGTCCCTCCGTTCCTCCCTCCTGTCACTGCCTCCCTTCCCTCCCTCTCCTCGGGGAGGCTCCGCTGAGATGGCTGGGTTTGATTTCTTTTTGTTTTCAGTTCTTTGAAAGTTATTTTATTTTTATTTTCGGCCTTTGATTCGCCGGGCAAGTTGTGGGATCTGAGCAGGAACAAATCCCTTCATCCCCCTCTGGATCCCTTTATCCCAGCACGGCCCCGGCTCCCGGGGCTGCCACCAAGGGAGTTCCTGTCCCAAATCCAACCCGGGATTCAGGAGCTCCCAGGCCCCGGGAATGGTGGGAAGGGGCCRGGCCACACCGAGAATTCCAATATTTCCCCGCAGCCTCTCCTCTCACTGCTCTTCCTCTTTAATGTTTTAATCCCCATTTCCCTGAATTTTTGGGTGGGAAGACTCCAAGTCCGTGAGAGTCCCGTTCCTTTTCCTGTCGGAACAGGAATGAGAGGGAACTCCAGGCCCCCGGGAATCCCTGGAACCTTTAAGCCGATTTAAACTTTTAAACCGATTTAAACTTTYAAACCGATTTAAACTTTCAAACCGAGCCCGTTCACGAGCAGATCAGGGGATGAAGGGACCCCGAGCCCGGAGCTGCTGCGCGGTTGTTCCTCCGCAGGATCTGGACGCGGATCAGGAATTTACGCAGATGTTCCTCGTCCCTGTCGTTTTCCCTCGTTCCAAAGCCGCTCTCTGCCCGCTGGAAAATCCATTCCCGGAGCGGAACGGGRGAACGCGGAGCCGGCCCGGGGCAGAGGCGGGAGCCCCGCGCCGCCTCCCCTCTGCCGGGATTTAACCCCAGGATGATTCCGCGGACAATCAGGATCCATGGAAACGGGGGGCTCGTCCCGGAGCGGGACTGGCGTGGAATCGAACGGGGCCGGTGCCCGATCCCGCTCCGTGCGGTGCCTCCCCCGCGGGAGGGAGAGGGGGATGGGGGATGGAGGATGGGGGATGGGGGATGGAGGATGGGGGATAGATTTCCTCTTCTCTCCTCCTCCCCGCCCCGGCTGCCCGGGATGAGCGGGCGTTCATATTTTTTTATTTTTCATTTTAAATATTTTATTTTATTTTATTTTATTTTATTTTATTTTATTTTATTTTATTTTATTTTATTTTATTTTTTATTTTTTAAAAATTATTTTTTTTTATTCTTTATTTTCTATCGGTGCTTTGGCAGCCCCGGCGGGAGCGGGGTCAGGCTGCTCCCGGTGCCCTGAATCCCGCAGACATCCCGGAGAATTCCCGAGCCAGCGGGAGGGTGGCGACAGCCCCGGGACGTGGCAGCAGCTCCCGGGCCCCGCTCCAGCTCCCGCGCGGCACCGCCCGCGGCTCCCGGGGACTTTGGTGGCCCCACCACAGCCCTGCAGGGCCACCAGCGCTGTCCCTGTCCCTGTCCCTGTCCCTGTCCCTGTCCCTGTCCCTGTCCCTGTCCCTGTCCCCTCCGGCCACCCCGGGGCGGATTTTTGGGAAGACAGAGGCAGGAGAGGGGAGGTCACGGCGCCGAAAGCCCCGGGCTGAATTCCCAGCAGGACGAGGAGCTCGGGAAGGGCTCAGGGACAGGGACAGGGGATGTGCCGCAGCCGGGGGGGCTCCGGGAGCTGCCTGGAGCGCGTCCCATCCCTCAGCACCCCCTGCAGCCCCTGGATCCGCCCGGGATCTTCTCCAGATGCAGGAATTCCTGACTCCCGCGGCTGGGGCCAGCCCGGGGCCCGGCGGGGTCAGTCCCAGGTGACACCCGTGTCACATCCCGCTCCGGCCGGGCCAGCGCTGCGAGCCCCGGAGCCTTCCTGGGCTCTGAGACAGCTGGGATGAGGCATCCCGGGCTCTGCAGAGCTCATGGAAAATCCAGGCCAGGCCAGGGAGTGTTTCCATGAGCGCTGACGAGTTTGGGGCCAAGCCTTTGATTCCGGAGCAAGCCTCGGACTTTTCCAGCTTTTCCAGGTGCTTGAGGAGGGAGTTTTGTTCCAGCTTCACTTCCAGCTGGATTTCCTTGGATTTCCCTGGAGATGGACACCTCAGAGCTGCCCCCGCTCCGGGGCACACGTGGGGGCACCCCCAGCATCCCACCGGGAACCGAATCCCACCGGGAGCAGCATCCACTGCTCCCCATCTCCCGATCCACCTCGCAGTGCCCAGCACGGAACATTTTTCCGTGGAAAAGGGAATCTCAGGCATTCTGGCACACTCTGAGCACARCCTCCAGGCCTCCTTGGGTCCCCGAGGATGCTGATGATTCCAGAGGGGCTGGGGAACAGCAGGGGTTGAGGGAAGCCTGAGTCATGCCAAGGGCACGAGCCGGGCAGGATCTGCCTGGATCCCAACACGTGAAGTTCCGTCCTCATGGGACGCAGTGCCAGGGGCGTTTTCCTTCCCGGATCCGTGACCTGGGCCAAAGGGATCTGGTTCACGGCCGGGAGATGGATTCCATCATCCCTGTGGGTCCCTTCCAGCTGGGATATTCTGATCCTGTGGAAAGGCAAAAGACCCCGAGGGTCCCTCCCTGGTGCTGGGCTGCGCTCGRTGCATCCCCAGCTCCCTGATCCAACCAGAAATTCCCCCTTTTTGTGTTTGTCCATGCCAGGGCCTGGATTCGAGGCTCTCCCAGGTGTTTGCGTCCCTCTGGAGCCAGAGGGGCTCAGGCTGGGAACGCTCCTCGTGGTGGAGCTGAGGCTCCATCCTGGAAATCTGGGTGGCGACCGCATTTCCCGGGACGTGCAGGCTCCTGCTGCGTCCCGGGCCGGCAGGGAGGGGGCAGGGAGGCAGAATTTACCTGCAGGAACCTCTCAGCCTCTGCCTGGATGGAGGATCCGGCTGGAGCCAAGGATTCTGCAAGCTGGGCAAAGCTCCCGGCCCGGGAAGGCTTCCTTGAAACTCCTGGAGCAGGCGGTGCCTCCCTTGGCTGCTGCCGTGGCCAGAATGTCCGGGGGCTGTTCCAGGGCAGGACTGGAGCCTCCCGTGTTTTCTGATGAAATCCTCCCACCCCAAACCTGCCAAGAAATCAAAGGCATCGCGCCTGTCCCAGGGCTACACACTCAGCATTCCCAGCGCCGCTCCGGCCCCGCGCCGCCGCTGCGGGAATTAAAGGCGGGGGCGGCTCTGCCTCCCCCCGGCCCAGCCCGGCCTCCCCCGGCCCGGCCCAGCCCAGCCCAGCCCGGCTCAGCTCCCCCGAATCCGCGGGATCGGAGCGAATCCAGCGCTTTTTTCCAGCCCGCGCCCAAATCCCGGCCCCTGGAGCCACGGCTGGGATGGATTCCCTGGCGCCACGTCCCCGGGATGAGGTTCTCCCACACGGGCAGATTGAGGCTCTTATCCCTTTCCAGGCTCGGGATCTGGGGCTCTTTTAAGGACCTTTGGCTTCTCCCTGAAAATTTCCATCATTCTCCACACGGGGACACGAGGGAATTCTTCCCCGTTCCCGGAATTCCGGCCCGATCCTCCCTGGAAAAGGGGTGCCGAGCATTCCCAGCGCTCCCGGGCCGGTTCCCGGCGGGAGGGCTCCCATGGCAGTGGTGGAACAGGTGGAAAGCTGCCCCGAGCCGCGGGCTTGGGAAAGAGCAGGGGAAATACCTGGATCGGGATTTTCACACCCCGGGCCCGCGGCCACCCAGGTTCCCGCACGGCGGGGGCTGGAGGGGGAGGGCTCCTTCTGGAGGCTCCTTCCAGCATTCCCGGCTGGAAAAGGCACCTCAGGGGGCGGCTCTGGATGCCGGAGGGAGCCCGGGGATCGCCTGTCCCTCTGCTGGGACAGATCCCGGCTCCTTTTTGGGGACTTTGGGCTGCCCTGTCCTGCTCCTGCCCCTTCCCCGGGAGCCTGGGCCGTGTCCTTCCCTCCTTTTCCCACCCTGGCCAGGATTCCCGACTTTTCCTGCCAGAGCAGCCCTTCCCAGCTCCCTGCCCCGGGCTCGAGGACGCGGCCGAGCTTTCCTCACGTGCTGGAATTGTTAATYCCGGGTAATGTTCCTTGGGATCCAGGGGAGCATCCAGCCGGGGCTCAGGGAGCGATTCCCGCTTCGGGATTCACACGTTCCCTTGGAATCCGCATTTGCYGAGCATCCCAAAACATCCCGAACTGGGAGGGACCCTCCAGGATCGTCCTGGCCCTGCACAGGACCCCCCCAAAACCCCACCCTGTGCCTGGGAGAGTTTAAAAGTTGTGAACCAATGGAAAACTTGGAATTTTGCTCCAGAGGGACACCAGGRGTGACACCTCTGCCCTGCCTTGGCGCGGCGCAGGAGGTGACAACAATTCCCCGCTCCTGTTCCCAGCAGGGCCTCCAACAATTTGATAATTAACAGAAAAAAAAAGGCAAAAAATAATTAAAGAGAGAAACCTGGGAGTGCCACGGAGGGGGAAGATCCCGGGAGAGCCGGGCTGGAATTCCGGCCCGCTCCGCATCAAAGGATGCCCCGAAACTTCACCTGGCCGGGGCCGCCCCCTCTGCCCGCTGAGGTGACCCAGGTGACCTCCGGGAGGGTCCCAGTGGTCCCGGGCAGCCCCGGGATAATCGGGGTGGGAGCAGAGGTGAGGGCCCGGCAGGGGCACAACAAAGGGACTTTGAGCGGGGCCCGGGGGTCGGGATTTGAAGGGGGGCTTGAGGAGCTGAATTCCCGGGAAAAGGGGCGGGATTCTCCATCACAACGAGAGAAAAAAGAGCTCAAAGCCGCCCCCAGCGCGTGAACAGAGCCCCAGGGGGACACCCCGGCCCCGGGGCGGCTTTTGGAGGGAATGTCCCTTCTGTCCCCCGGCTCCAGGTGGCACCGGGGCCACCCCGGCCTGGCAGCCCCCGACGTCCCCCAGGACCAGCGCCGGGGCTTTCGGAGCCGATCCCGGCTTTTGAGCGGGAGGATCCCGGCGCTGCTGGGACGGGGATGGGGCAGAGCTGTCCCCTCCGGTCCCGGGGCGTGCCCGGTGTCCCCGCGGGCGGCGCTGGCGCTGTCGCAATGCCGGGGACACGTGGCAGGACCGGCTCCGTGGGCCCGCGCTGATGTCACGGGGACACGGCGCTGCCGCCTCACGCCGGGACTCGTCCTGCTGACACAGCCCGGTGTCCCCAGGGCCCCGCGCCGGGACGGGGCCGCTGCCAAAGCCAGGCAAATTCCCTGGATTCAGGGCTCTGGAACCCCAAAGGCAGCTGGGTTCGCCCCGGGGGGCTCAGAGCTGTCCCCAAGTCCCCCGGGAGCTGAGCTCAAGGTCCCTGTCCCTCCCCCGATCCCTCATTTGGGATGCAGGAACACAAATTTATCCTCCCTGAGCTGGAATATCCTGAAGTTTTCCCAATATTTTCCAGAGGAACCTGGGTTTGGAGGTCCTTAAAACCTGGGCTGTGACCTGAGCTCTGCGGAGCAGGAAAGGATTTGGTTTTCCCGGGGCCCTGCCGTGACCTGGCACCGTTCGGAAGCGATTTTGGATCTGGGATTAGGGTTCCTTGTACAACGTTCTGGGCAATTATCTGCCAATGATTACGGCGCTGGATAATTCCAGAAGGAGTTTATTTAATATCAGGACTCGGGAAGGGAGGGAGGCTGGGATAAGATGGAGCCCAAGGGCTCGGGAATGCCGGGTTTGTTCCCATGGCGATTCCCAGAYGTGGCTCCTGCAAAGAACCCGACTTTGGCCAAGCCAGACCAGGAAAAGGGCTGGGATTGGTTTGGGGAATTGCTGCTTTTACCTCCCAATCCCGSTCTTGGTATCTCAGGAGGGTTTTGTTGACTGGGAATTTACTGGGAATTTWTTGGGAATCTCAATCCCATCCCACACCGGGGCTGAAGGCCCTGAGGGACCCATCCCAGGCCCTGCTCGAGCCCTGACCCCCTTTCCCCTGRATGCTGCCGGAGTTATCCAGGTTAAACCCTCCCAAGGCTCTGTTCCCAAGAGGAATTAGGTCAGGAATGGGATCTGTGTCACCGGGGAGGCTCCGAACGTCCCCAATGTCACCGGGCAGGAGCTGCCACGGGGCTGAGCCACGGCCRGGATCCCCCCGCTCCTCGCCGGGGCGAGGGCACAAAAGGGTTAAAAATGCCGGATCTTCCCCCAMAACCTTCCCGGGAATTCCCTTCAATCCCTGCGCAGATCCCAAGGGACAGAGGGAACAAAAGGCTCCAGGGGTGGGAGGACAAATGGCTCCAAAGTTGGGTTTAATTCCYGGGATTTTGTCTCTCCTGGGATCCGGGCAGGGCTTGTTGTCCTTGCTGGATGTCCTCTCCCTGTGGGAACTGTGATGCCGTGTGGGAATCTCCCGTTTTCCTCTTTCTTCCCCAAAGTAAATGTCAATTTTTGAGGTGAGAGGAGAAAGAATTGGGGTTTTTGTGCTTTCCCAGGCTCGCACCCAAAAATCTCCGGTTGCCGGTTTGAAACGGCCTTTCCCACAAAAAATCCCATTTTTTACTTAAAATCCAGAAACACAATGGAGTTTTCCCATTTTCCTTTTAAATTGAAGCCGAGTGTTTTATTCCTGATAAAACCTCTCTGCTGCTCCTCCTCTCCCATCCACATCCTTTAACGAGAAACCCAAACCAGGAAAAAACTCCTTAATTTCAGTGATTAAAGCCGGGTTTAGGTTGATTCAAACCAGGGATTAGGTCGGGTTTAAGCAGAAATTTCATCCCAAACAAAAATCAACGATTTTTTTCTTTTTCCCCAAATTTTTTCCCGGAGGTTTGGAAGCTGCCGGACATTCCAGGTGTCCTCTCCAGGTGATTCCCAGCTCTCCCATTCCCACCCGGATCCGCAGGGCCTGTGCTGCTCCTGCTCTCCACACAGGGTCTCCCTCGCCCTGGACAAGGCAACCTTTAATTAATCCTAATTAAGATCCCATTCCCGGCCCTGCTTCTCCCACAATCCGTGGACGTTCTGCTCCCAGCCCTGGCTGTGAACTCCATAATAAACTGCAGGATTCCATCCGTGGAATTTCCTCCTTCTGGAATCGGAGCTGTGAACCGGACGCTGCTCCCTTTTCCATGGGATGGAGGGGAATTTCTCCTCCTTCCCAAAATTCCACCTGGGCCTGGCAGCCAGAGCCCGGAATGGGAAGGATTTGAACTGGAAAAATCTCGGGAAAGCAGGAAAAGGAACAATAAAATTGGTTATCCCAGGGAGTCCTGCACGGACGTGGAGCCCTCTGCGGCTTCCAGGGACGGGATGTGGAGGATCCCAACCTTTCCCCTCCATCCCAGGGATGCTCTGCCCCTTTTGATCCCTGTAGGGAATTATCCCAGGCCAGGAACCCCTCCAGTTCCTTTGGCCTCATTGCCTGGAGATGTCCCAGATGTCCCAGACGCCTCCAGAGGTCCCTTCCCACCCAAACCRTTCCAGGATTTTATTTCTCTCCTGTTTATTCTCCCTGCTCTCCACGAGTCAGGACAACTCCCCGTTCCYTCTTCCAGCCTCGTCCTTGTCCCTCCGGCTGCCCCAGCTGTCCCAGCAGGGCCTTTTCCAGCGGGATGTGCCCGACTCCGCAGTCAGGTGGGCCGGGAGGAGCCTTTTCCAGGTGCCCGCAGCTGCCGGGTGACTCYGGGCCGGGCAGGGATCCAGGAGCTGACGCAGACCGGGAGAGGGCCGAGGAGAAACCTCGGGATGAGGCGGCAGGGACTCACCGGGCTGGAATTGCAGCTCCCGTGTCCCCGCGGAGTCTCCCTGTGCCCATCGCTGCCCGTGGCATTCCCACAGCCCTTATCTGCCGCCCGGGCATCGCTCTGCGGGTTTTTTTCCGGGATGGACTTTGAAGGTGGAATCCCGGCCGGGAGACGCGGGGTCCAGACAGGCGGCAGCTGCTCCGTGGTGGCTTTGTGGGGACCAGATTTTCAGGAGATGGGAGCTGGTTTTTCCAGGTGGGACCAGGTTCTCCCGAGCACTTTGGGCCCCGGCACCTCCCAGGGAGCTTTTCCAGCGGCACCCGAGGAGCTGCAGCCGCTCCGGTGGGAGCCAAAGGCCCTGGAGTGGCTCGGGGGAGACTCCCCTTGGTCACGGGGATGAAACCGGGATGGAAAATCCATGGAATGAGTCCCCAGCCCCCCCAGGCAGGGATTTTGGGCGCTGCAGGTGGTTTGGGATCCCCGTGCAGGGCGCTGTGATTAATGACTGATTAATGAGATTAATTTGTACTTAATTAACCCGACATCGATGGGATTTGGTCCTTGGGCAGAGGCTCCCTCGGCTCTCCCGGGSTTGCAGCTCCCATGGTTTCTGTGGGATGAATCAGGGATCGAATCCAGGTCCTGATGCTCTGGAATCCGGCCCCAGGGGGTCTCTCCCGCTCTTCCCAAACCCTTCGGGATTCTGTTTGATGAACGCAGTGCGACCTCCCGATTTCCCGATTTCCAGATTTCCTGATTTCCTCTGCTCGACTCGGAGAGGACTTGGACAAAGCCAAGTCCATATCCCTGCGCTGTCCCAGGTGTTGGCAGCAGCAACCTCTGGCTTTTTCCAAGGATTCTGGGCCCAACACCCTTTTCCCAATCCTCAGCTCCCTTTCTCCGAGGAGGAGGAGGAGGAGGGGGAGGATGTTGTGGATCCGACCGCAGGACCTGCTCCCCACACACCTCACCCACGCCGGGCCCTCTCCCAGAGGCCTCCCCATGACTCCGTGCCCAGGAATGCTGCACGGATCCAGCGGGAATTGCATCAGGAACTCGTTGTGCACAGGATGGGGCGGCGGTGGCAGTGACACCTGGGCAGTGGCACCTGTGGAGGTGACACCTTTGCAGTGCCACCTTTGCAATGACGCCTGGGCAGTGACACCTGTGGCAGTGCCACCTTTGCCGTGCCACCTTTCCAGTGCCACCCATGGCAGTGCCACCTTGGCAGTGACACCTGGGCAGTGCCACCTTCGCAGTGCCACCCATGGCAGTGCCACCTTGGCAGTGACACCTGGGCAGTGCCACCTTCACAGTGCCACCCATGGCAGTGGCATTGTGGCAGTGCCACCTTTGCAATGACACATTTCCAGTGCCATCTTTGCAGTGCCACCTTTCCAGTGCCACCTCTGCCGTGCCACCCATGGCAGTGACACTGTGGCAGTGCCACCTTTGCAGTGCCACCTTTCCAGTGTCACCTTTGCAGTGCCACCTTTGCAGTGCCACCTTTCCAGTGCCACATTTCCAGTGCCACCTTTGCAGTGCCACCCCTGCCGTGCCACCCATGGCAGTGCCACCTTTCCAGTGCCACATTTCCAGTGCCACCTTTGCAGTGCCACATTTCCAGTGCCACCTTTCCAGTGTCACCTTTCCAGTGCCACCTTTGCAGTGCCACATTTCCAGTGTCACCTTTCCAGTGTCACCTTTCCAGTGCCACCTCGGCCGTGCCACCCAGCCCCGTGCAGCGTGGCCCTGCTGGGGGACAAGGGAGGGCCCCACATCCCCCTGGCACCGCCAGCCCCCAAAGGGGTTTGGGATCTGCTCCCGCTCCCCCTGCGGGGCTGGGATGAGCCCTGCGCGGTCTCCAGGGAGTCTGGGATTTTTCCGGCTCTCCCGCTGGAAGCGCAGCCGGCCCTGCTGAGCTCATCCCACACAGCCCTGGGCCCTCGCGGCCTCGCAGCTCCCAGCTTGCCCCGGTTTTCCTCAAAAAGCTGCTCCTGCTCGGCGTCCCCGGGCTCTCTCCTGACCTCGGGCTCCCAGTGAGGCCGATCCCAACCCAGGGATTGTCCCGGGGATATTCCCAGCCGGACACAGGGGGTTTGTGCAGTGCCTGCAGGTCCGGATGACCCCAAACTCCCTTTTCCCRCATCCCTCGGTGTCTCCCGCCTTCCCTTTGGAGCTCAGCCCTTCTGGGAGGCGCCGGGGTGAATTTGGGGAGCCCCACTGCAGGGCTGGAGTGCAGACAGAGCCCCGGGAGCCGCCGGGGACAGACATTCCCTGCTGGAACATCCGAGGCCGGAGGAGCCCCGGCGGTTCCCACATCCATTAGAGCCTGATAAGGAACCTGCTCCATTCCCACCTAAATCCACGAACGTCCCGTTTATCCCAACCTCGTCCTGCACCTTTGTGCTGCCTCCCAGCCCCGGGTGCTCGGGCTGGGCCTCTCCTGGCACACAGCAGGACATGGATTTTCATTCCCTTTCATCTCGGGAACACGAGGCCTTCCAGCCTCTTCCTCRTCCCTGCTGCTCCCTCCGAGGCCTCCCCGACCCGTTCCTCCCTCAAGGGGGATTAAAAATCCCCTTCGTATTCCAGGGGAGCTCCCTCGGAGCCAGACTGAGGGAATTCTCCTGTATTTCTGCTGGAAACGTTGGTCCCAGGATTTTATCCCCTGTCCCACACCGGACCGGGTTATCCCAGGGCTGGGTAATGCATCCTGGAGTTTCTCCCTGGCTGCTGGAGGCAATTCCCATCTGCTCCAGCCTGGAATGCTCAGGGTTTGTCCTGACCTCAGCTGGACAATTTATCTCCAGGTGGGAAAAGCGTTCCTCAGGAATTGCCCAAAACGTGTGGAAAACCACTGGGACTCGGGCAGCTCTGGAGCTGCCTCTGAGAAGCTCCCGACACAAGAAAATAAAACAAAAAATAAAAGAAGGAAGGGCTGAGAGGCTGAAAAGAAAATATTTTTCAAACCCGTCTGACTTTTGGGAGGAAATAATTCCAGAAAGGAAAATTTATGGAAGGAACCAGGCCCTGAGTTCGGGCCAGACTTTGCTGGAATAAAGCCAAGAAAATCCCGTGCCAGCCCCGGGGTTGTGCTCGGCACTGGGACAGGGATTTGCCCTTTGCTGTTTACCCAGCTTTTGGATTTTTGGGAAACGCCAACATCTTTTTTTTTTTTTTTTTTGGGTTGTTGTTGTTGTCTTCTTTCCGAAAGAGTCAGAAATTTCCAAATGCTGAAACTCTTCCCAAAAGGAACCAGCTGGGATTGCTCAACTCGCTGTTCCTGCCCCCGCCCTCCCGATGAGTTACGGAGGGTGTGACATCCCCGGGCCGGGTGTGACATCCCGGGATCGCTGATCCCAGCGGCTCCACGGGGCCACTTCCAGCGGCTGCTGCCCAACCAGGGCTCCGTCCCTGTGTCAGCCGGAACCATTCCCTGGCTCCGGAGCGGGAACATCCCATTCCCTGCCTCCGGAGCCATTCCCAGCAGAACCAGCTGCTCCTGGCCCCGCGGGATTCGTCCATGTGGGATTTGTCCACATGGGGTCCGTGGAAGGCGTCCCCTGTGGAATGGGATGGGCTTTCAAATCCCTTCCAACCCCAGAAATTCCAGGATTTATCCCAGTGTCAACAAAGCCAAATCCAGCTGCTGCTGCTGCCTCACACCTGAGGCATCCCGGCTTTCCCCGCATTCCTAGAAAAGGCTGAGGTGGTTCCYGGGAGGTGACAAGGGGATAATCAGGGATGTCCTGGGCTGGAGGGATTCCCTGTTCCAAGCCCAGGATCATTCCCTGGTGACTTTTCCCCGGAGCCCGGTGCCTTCCCGGCATTTATGGCAGACGATTATGGAAAATGCAGCAATTAGGGAAGAGCCGGGGAGGTTTGGCCTGGGAAAGAGGGAAATGGGATGGGGCAGGATGAGCTGTTCCAAATGGTGGAGGCTGATTGATTTCACTTTCTTCTCTGGAAAAGTGTCCARGGATATTGGGAAGGAGGAGGAGGAAGGCTCTCCCAGGGGAATTGATCCATGGTTTGGAGCCAATGGAAGCAACTGGAGTGTCCCGGGGACACGGAGCAGTCCCAGTTCCCAGGGCAGGATATATTTCCCTTTTCCCTGCTCCCCGGCTGTGGAACAGCCAGAATTCCATAGGAAAAGCGGTTCTTGGGAACACCCGTTTAGGACATTTTTGCGATGGGACCTCTCCAGTGGAAGTGGAGAACGCCCCTGCCCACGGACGAGCTTTGGGATCCCTTCATCCCAGGCCATTCCTGTTCCCTGGAGCCGAGGGAAGCCCTTCCCCCCCGTGTTTCGCCTGCCCAGCTCCTCTGCAGCACAACAACTCCCGGCAGAGCCCGGCCGCGCTGGCCCCGCTCCCGCCGCAGGACAACCCGCAATTATCCCGGCATCCTCGGGATGCCGTCCCGGCCGGGTTCCCTTTGATGCCGCCCGTATCCAGGTAACCTGCTCCCAGCCAAAGCCCCGGGAGCGCAGGGAAGGCGCTGGCGGCCGTTCCGGGGGATGCGGGGCCGCTGCGGGCAGCGCAAACAGGAAGCGGGGCCGGAGCCCCGGAGCCGCCCCGCCCTGGCCCGGGGCGCTGGGGCAGAGCCGGGGCTGCTCCCGCTCCCGCTCCCGCTCCCGTGACGCGTTGTTGTTGTGGATGAGAAATTCCAGGAGCGTGGATGTCTCTCGGCTTCGGGGACGGCGTCACCGCCTGAGGTTTTTGGGGTTGAATCCACACACGGGTGCCGACCTTTGAGGCCCTGACGGGATTTGGGGCCGGGGTTTGTCCTACACGGGGGAGCCAAAGGGTGGGGATGGACAGCAGGGACGATGGAAGGAGCGGGAATTCCGAACCGTGGGGAGAGGAGTGGGAATTCCAAATAATGGGAAGAGCAGGAATCCCAAACCATGGGAGAGGAACAATCCCAAACCCAAAAAAAGCAGAAGGAATTCCAAACCGTGGGGAGAGGAACAATCCCAACCCATGGGAGAGGAACAATCCCAACCCATGGGGAGAGCAACTATCCCAGCCCATGGGAGAGGAACAATCCCAACCCATGGGGAGAGCAGCAGCAATCCCAAAGCCTGAGTCACTCCCGGTGCTCCCAGCCCGTAGAGGGAGCTGCTGGAGCTTGGATTCACTGGCCGTGGTAAATCAATAAACCCGGCCCTGGCGTTACATAAGAGCGGGATGCTGGAATTCCTGCATGGAATGAGCTTTGGGAGCCTCCTGGGAGGGCTTTGGTCCCTCCTGGTCCCACGGCTCCGGCAGCTCCTGGTGGTGCCGGGTGGGCCGAGGTGACCGGAGGTGTGGGACAGGTGATGCTCAGTGTCCCTCAGACCATCCTGGGGCTCCTGGCTCTCCCTGGGTTTCCTTCCCAATCCGGGGATGAATCCTTGACCGAATCCCTCGGCTCTAAGGAGAGGAGAGATCCCAGCTCCCAGGAATGGAGGGATGAGCGGCCTCGTGCCTCCCGGCCCCGCCGGAGCGTGACGGGATCCCCTGAGCCGTGCGGGAAACGCTCAGGTCCAGACTTGATCCAGCAATCCTGGGAACTCTCCCGGCTGATCCCTCCTGGGCCGTGGGGCAGGGAATGGAGAGAGAGGGAATGGAGAGAGGGGGAATGGAGAGAGAGGGGGAATGGAACGAGGGGTGGAATGAGGGGATGGATCGGGAGCTGTGGGGCAGCAGCAGCTGAGCCAAACCAGCCCTGGCTGCTCCCGGGCTCTGCATCCCGCTGGAACCAGGGACAATCCTTGGGATCCTGCTGCCCCAATCCTTGGGATCCTGCTGCCCCAACCCCTGGGGATCTCTGCCCCAGCCCCTCTGCTGTGCCAGGAGGGAAGGGCCGCCATCCAAAGCCCCACGGGAGCATCCCGGAGCTCCTCTGGAGCGGGCAGACCTTTGGGATGGGAAGCTGGGGAGGTTTCCAGCACTCCCATCCCAGCTCCCGGCGCTGCCGGCTCCGGTCAGGGCCAGGCACGACCACAGGGAGCGGCTTTCTCACGGTGCTCCGGCGCATTTCCTGCATCCTGCAAGAAAACCGGGAGCACTTTTGAAGTCGGGAGGAGGTCGAGGCTTTGTGGAGCCACAAAGGCTCCGGATTGGAGCTGGGCACGGGCTGGGAGTGCTGGCAAAGGGCTGGGAATTTGTTTTCCCGAATTTGTGCCACCAGCGACCCCCTCCCCTGCAGGAGGAGAGCCAATTCCACCCTCTGGAGAAATCCCGGGATGCTCCAGGAGCCCTGGATGGGTTTTTTCCAGCACAAGCTGAAGTTTCTGTGTTTTCCCGGGATTGCTCCTGTTGGGACAAACATTTGTAACCAAATTAAATCCAGCCACAGCAAAAGGAGCCAACAGGAAACCCTTCGGCTGCAGTCACCCCAAACCCTCCGAGGATCCGGGGACGGGAGCCTGGGAAAGCGGCTTCGGGCTGGGAAAAGGGACAGCAGGGACTCGCTGCCACCACGAGGGGTGACCTGAGTCCCTGCAGGCTTCCAGCCACGTCCCTTCATCCCATCCCATGGATTTGTCCCATCCCATGGGTTCAGTCTGGGGTCTGTGGAGAACCCAGGAGCCATTTCGGGGGTGTTTTGTTCAGGATTTGGATCCCCGCAGTCCRACACTTCCATTTATATTTATTTTTAATTATTTTTAGGATTAAAGAGCCCCAGCTGGGACAGCCAGCAGGATCAAACCCGTGATCCAGGCTGGGATTGCAGATCCTGTCCCTGTGGAGCACAGGCAGGGTTCCTTTTCCCTGGTTTATCTTCCCTGAGCCTCGGAGCTGCTGCAGTTCCTGCCAGAGGCTGAGCCAGAGGAAATCCCCAGRTGGAAAAGTGTCCGGATCCAGGGAGGATTCCCACATCCCACCCTCCTCCCTGGAGGGACTTGGAGAAGCCAGAGCCCCGCGTTCCACTCCGGCCGGGAATTGGGGTCCGTGTGGTGGCCGGAGGGTCAAGGGTGGAGAGGGCTTGGAAAAACTCCTGTCAGGGATGGCAGTGACTGAGCTGTCCCTGATCCTGGGATGGGATGGGATGGGATGGGATGGGATGGGATGGATTGGGATGGGATGTGCAGGGTCATCTCCTGAATTCCCCCTGCCAGCCCCATCCCGTGGTCCCTTCCCTCAGCTCCGACAGCGCCGGGATCTGATCCCACCTCCTGTAAGCCCCAAATCCCTGGGGATGGAATCCCGCTGGTCCCTCGGGTCCCCCTCTGCAGGAGCCTCTCCCCAGCACCGGGATGAGCTGAGGGAACACGGCCCAGCCCCCCCAGCCCTGCCTGGAGCACATCCCAAATCCCGGGGGAAGTTTCCCGGGACGATCCTTTCCCGATCCTTTCTTCTCGCCGCCTTTTTCTTTGCTTTTTCTTTTTTTGTTTTATTTTTAATTAAACGAAATTAAATTTCTGCAGCATCCCTGGTTTCATTATCCCAGCTCTCCACCGGAGGCATCGCTCGCAGTCCCTCGGGACGAGTTGGACAACGCCGGGAACGCTCAGGTTGAGGCTCTTCCCAGTTTTCCTCCCTCCCTTCGCTCTCCCCGCTCCGCTCCGGCCCCAGAGCGGCTCTGGAGTCTCAGCACTGCCCAAGCYGCACTTCAAAGGCTCCGGGAGCTTCCCCGCGCTTCCCTGGCAGCTCCCGGCATTAATCACCGGCCCCGTCACCCCGGATTGTCCCGGGGCTTCTCCCGGGTCTCTCCCAGCACAGGGAATGTGGGTCTGCTCCCCTGGGAGGGGACATTTCCATTCTGGGGGGGGGTTGGGGTCCCCAGACATGGCTGGAGGTGACAAACAGGGACAGGAGAGGCTGGGAGAGCTGGGAATGTTCACCTGGAGAAGGGAAGGATCCAGGGAGAGCTCAGAGCCCCTTGCAGGGCCTAAAGGGGCTCCAGGAGAGCTGGAGAGGGACTGGGGACAAGGGATGGAGGGACAGGACACAGGGAATGGCTTCCCAGTGCCACAGGGCAGGGCTGGATGGGATATTGGGGAGGAATTCCTGGCTGGGATGGAATTCCCAGAGAAGCTGTGGCTGCCCCTGGAGGTGTCCGAGGCCAGGCTGGAGCAGCCTGGGACAGTGGGAGGTGTCCCTGTCCAGGGCAGGGGTGGCACTGGATGGGCTTTAAGGTCCTTCCAACCCAAACCATCACAGGATTCTCTGATTCCATGACTCCAGGAGGGCTCCTGGCAGCTCCAGGCGAGGCCAGGAGAGATCCTGCAGGATTCAGGGAGGATCCTGGCAGGTGACGCCGCGTGGGATGATCCCGATCCCGAGCTGATTTCCAGCTCCAGATTCCAATCTCCTGCACTTCCTCTCTCCCTGGGGGAGATAAGGATCCTGGGCAGGCAGGGCTGAGCTCCCTGGAATTGCATCCGCTCCCACAGCCCGGCCGAGGCGGGAGCGAGGCCTCTCCTGGGGAATGGGGAATGGGAGGGGACGGGGAAGGGGCAGGCGCCGCCTTCCTGTGGGTGTTTTCCAGAGAGAAACCGGGATGGAGCCGGCACCTGCCAGAGCAGGTGACTCGGGTGTGAGGAATGCGGGCCCGGGATGTGGGCTGGGATCAGGGAGGGCATGGAGGGAGCTGGAAACGCTCCCGAAAGGAGACGGGAAGGGTCAGTCCCGGCATCTCCATCAGAACGGGATCACCTGGAAGTGGTGCAGGACTCATCCCCACAGGCCCTGGAGCTGCCAGAGAGGGATAGCGAAGCTTTTGGAGAGGCTTTGGGATGGTGGGAACAGCGGGAATTTGGAATAGGAAGTGGGAAAAGGATGAAGGGGTTGAGCACGGGGAAAATCCTCGCCTGGGCTGGGGATGGCGGAGGAGGAAGGGCCAGGCAGGAGTTATTCCAGGTAATCCCCAAACCACTTCCTTTAGGGCCAGGAACGGGAGGAATCCCAGGGCACCCTGGAATGGTTCCCCTCCTCCCCGAGACTTTCCTGTGGGAATGCTGGATTTGCTCTCCTGCATGGGGCAAGGATCCCTCTCTCTGCTTCTCCAGGATGAAACTTGGGTCACGGCAAAGAAAATTCCCTCTGGGATTGGGAAAAGCCCACATTTGAGCAGATCCTGCAGGAATTTGCTGTTGGGATGGCTCCCAGTCCTGCAGGACCAGCGAGGGCACAGCTGGACCCTTCCCTCTGGAAGCCAAACCAACCCTRTGTGCAGAGCCAGAGGGATGGGGCCGGCTGGGAGTGACCCCGCTCCTCCCAACGGGGGTTTGGAGCGGGAATTTTCCTTTTGGGGCATCAGGCAAGGCCTGGTCTGGCTTGGGAGGAGATGGGGATGGGGACAAGGAGCAGGAGATGGGGATGGGGAGCAGGAGAGGGGATGGGGAGCAGGGTGCAGAACCCCCCACAGCATCCCCGGCCCTGCCCCTCCGCTCCCGCCGGTGGAACCGGGACAGCCCCACGTGAGCGGAGCTCACACGTCCCTGTCCCACCGCCTTTGATCTCCAGSCCTGGCAGGGAAGGTGTCCCGGCAGGAATCCGGCCCGTCAGGTCCCATCGGAGCCGGTGGCACTCGGTGACCAAGCCCYGGCAGCTGAGGTGGCCCCGGCTCGAGCCAAGCTCCGCCTCTGCCCCGGGGCTGCGGGGAGGATCCTGCCCCGGGAGTTCGGGGGGCTCGGCTGCTCCCGAGGGTTGGCACAGCCTGGGGGAGCTGTCCCGGGTGTCCCCGGGGGCTGTGCAGGCCCTGACCCCGGTCCTGGCAGGTCACAGGAGCTGCTGCTGCTCCTTCTGTGGCCTTTCGGTGCTGGAAAATAAAGGTGTAAAAACGATGGAGAATTTTTTCCATGGGCAGACAGTGATGGAACAAGAGAGAATCTTCCTCCTCACCCTCCCCCTCCTCCTCCTCCTCCTCCTCCTCCTGCTGCCCAGGGTGGCCCTGGGTGGCCGCGTCCCGGCTGGCAGCGCCGGGAGCGGCCGCTCCCGATTACTCACGGGAGGAAAAGCCAATGGAAAAGATGGAAAGCGGCTGGAAAAGATGGGAAGAGGGCGCTGGGTCCTCCCGCGGCCGCAGCTGGGGCTGAACGCAGCCAGAGGGACAGGGAGTGGGGACATCCCGCCCTGGGTGACTGGGACACACTGGGGAATGTCCTGGCACCGTTGTGGGGTCCGTGTCACCCCTGCTAAAAACCCAGCCCGACCCAACCCAGCGCCCCCTCGGTGACCCTGCCCGGGGTGAGGCGGCAGCTGGACCCGAATCCACGGGGTGGGARCAAAGTGGGATGAAACGGGACCCCTGGGCAGCCCGGCCGCGTCCAGGTGCGATTTTCCAAAGCAAAGGAGACAAAAGCTCGGCCCGGGACGTTCAAAGGGAGCCGCGGCCGCGGGGCCCCCCTGCCCCGGCCCGGGAGGAGCCGGGATCCGACCCCATTCCCAGGCGGCTTCCCGGCTTTGTGCCCGGCGGGATTGGGTTACGGGGCCGGCCTTGGGACCCTCCTCCGCGGGTCGCGGGTGGATTAAGGAATTCCAGCCCCTTTCAGCGCCCGCTGAACCGCGAATAATTCGGGAGCTGCAAAGGGCGGGAGGGGCGGGAGGTGTTCAATGGGAAAGGCACCTGCCGGGCGGCTGGAATTCGGGGGGTGGGAGGAACGGTGGGATTCGCCTCCAAACCGGGGATTTTTGGCCTCAGCCTGCGATTTTCGGCCTGGGTGAGGGTGGCAGGGTGGCAGTGGGGCGTCCGTGTGTCCCCTGTGCCACGGGGATGCTCCCGGGGACAGGAAAAGCCATCACCCGGTGCGGGGGGAGTTTGGGGATGGATCACCCGCTCCCAGCATCTCTCGGGAATGGGATGGGACAGGATGATCCTGCCTGGCTTTGGGAGGGGTGTCCCGGTGCCACAGCGCCCCTGATGATGTCGCATCCCTCGGGGCAAGTCCCCTGAGCCCTCCCGGCCGTGCCCGGGGGGGGACTTTGGTACCCAGGAGCCGTCGGGGTGGCAGCGACTGCGCCCGCCCTGGTCCCCGGGAGACTCCTGGGCGCCTCTTAATGGCACCTTAATTACACATTTACCGTCCCCGTTCGTCCCTCCCTCTCCTTCCCTCCCTCCTCCCTCCTTCCCGAGCTTCCCCGGGATGGAAATGCCCGGCGCGTGCTGCCGGGGTTGTCACCGCCACTAATGACCCCCTGCGAGCCGGGGCGGAGCGCGGCGGCGTGGGGACACGGGAGGTGACACTGCCCCGACCGGCTCGGCTGCGGCTGCCCGGGCTGGCCCCGGGGCCCGGCTGTGCCTCCGGCTCCGCAGGGAAGCGCTCGGTGGCTCCGGGATTTGAGGACACGGCTGTCACCCGCCGGGAGAGCGGGGGGGACCTGGCTGTGGGGGTGTCCCTGTGCTCGCTGCGAGCTCCCGGTGTCACCGTGCCAGCCCTGCCGGTGTCACCGTGCCTGCCCTCCCGGGAGCCAGCCCTGCCGGTGTCTGTCACCCATTCGCGGGCAGGTGGCTTTTCCAGGCTTTCCCGYGCGGGGTTTTGCAGGGATCGAGCGCTCCTTTGCAGAGGGCACAGCCCGGGATGAGCTCTGGGATGCTCTCGTCCCCCGGGATCCGGGAACGGAGCGTCGGCTCCTCCCTTCCCCGCTCCTGGGCGAGACCCCGGCTCCTTTATCCAGGGAAAACCCACACGGAGAACTTTGCTGGAGCCCGGGAATTCGGCCCCAGAGGCTCCAAGAATTCCTCGTACCCGGCACACGCAGAGAACAAAAAAAAAAAACCCCAGCCAAAAAAAACCCCAGAAACGGCACGAGGAGAGGAACAATTTCCTCCACCGCTAATTGTCCCTCTGTTAATTAACGCGAGTGTGGGGGCGCTGATTAGGATCTCCYCGAAGCCACAGGTCCTGGCTGGGGTCAGCGCTGACCACACGGGGCTGAGCCTCGCCGGGTCCCGGGGGACAGGAGGGGGTCCTGGATTTGGGAAGCTCTGTGGGGCTGGGTTTCAGAGTTGGGAATTGAGATTTGGGAATTGATATTTGGGATTTGGAATTTGGGAATCTGCCCCGCTGCCACCCCTCGTGGGTAGATCAGGGACTCCGAGGCGTTTCCTGAGGCTGGGGCGTGGCTCGAGTGACCACAGAAGGGTCCGGCTCCTTTCCAAGCTCTCCAGATCCYGGAGTTCGGGGAGATGGGAATGAAGGTTCCAAAGCCTCTTTAAGTGGTTCCCTTGTCAAATTAGCGGGGCCAGGCCGGGGCTAATGAGCGGAATAATTGATTAAATCTGTCCCACTTCTGCCTCGCAGCCTCGCGCCTTCCCCAAAGGTTTCCAGATGGAGAATAATTAATTATCCCCCAAAGTGGCTCCACGTGCCAGGATGGGGACGTGGGGAATTCCCACAGCGGAAAATTGCCCCCACAATTAATCCCAGGCTCTTAATGAACTCTACAAAGAACGGCCGGGATGGGGAGAGACCCTCTCAGGGCTGGGCCTCAGTGCTGCTGGCCGGGAATGGCCGGGAATGATGGAATGGTCACCTCTGTGTTTATGGGGCGGCAAAACCAGCACTGGGTTCGCTCCTCTCCAAACAGGAATTTGGGAATTCTCCCCTCTCCCCTGCTCCTGCATCCATCCATCCATCCATCCATCCATGAAATCCAGGGGACCATTTCCTTCCGGGCCATCTCTCGTCGTTATTTCCGCCAGGGCCCTTTGATGCCTTTGGTTCCCAGCCACGCGTCCCCGGGAAAATCAAACCCAGATCGGCGTCCTGGAAAATATTTGGAGGTTCTGAACCAAAATATCGGCTCTGGGAGGGGGATGAGGCAGGGCCAGGGGGAGCAGCGCTTGGTTTGAGGATTTTGGTCACATCTCAGCGGTTTCATGCAGCTCCAAGCAGGGATGGGGCAGGGAAGGGATCCTGGGTGTTGTGGGGTTCTGAGCACGGTTGTGGCGATGGGGAAATGCTGATTTACACCCCTGGCTGGGGGTTTGATGGCACCAGGCTGCCCCACACCCTCTGGGTGCTGGAAATTGGGACGGGAACTCCCAGTGGGAGCTGGGGTTCACCTTCCCAAGCCCATCCGGGCTCCAGAATCTGGGACGAGCCACTTTTTGAGCTTCTTTTTGCAGAAAATTTCAAATCCCAGGCTTGCTGGAGCTTTGCAAATTAAACGGGGGGAAAAAAATACCACTGCGAGCTTTCCCTTCCCTTGGGTCCGTCTGCAACTGTCCCAGACCCTGCTGTGACATCGCTGTCACCTCCCACGTCCCTGTGTCCCCTGGGGCCACCTCTGCGCCATCGGGTCACCTCCCGACGTGATTCATTCCGGGGGGAGCAGGCCCTGGGTGCCCTGGGGGTGTCTGGCACCATCCGGGGGACAAACCCCGGGTCGCTGCAGCCCCCGGGACCGGGAGTTTCCCCTCCCTGGATGTCCCCCCCCTCCCAGAGGATGCTCCCCACCATTCCCTCACCCCCCTGCTCCCCCGGCCCGGCTTTTCCCGGTGCCGAGACGCCCCAAAAGCCGGGGGGGCCGCCCGGGGCGGCGAGGGGAGCCCAGCTCGTGCTGCAGCGTCTCCCCGCGCTGCCCCGGGACCATTCCCGGCCGGAGATAGCGCGGCTGCTCGGCGGTGGCAGCGCGGGCGTGTGGGAGGGCAGACGCCAGGCTGTCTGCTCCCACTCCGCTCGGCTTGTTATTAACTTCTCCTTGGGCTGCCATTAACCCAGAATTCCTGCTCCTGGCTCCAGGCTTTCCCCGCGCCGCTCTATCTCCAGCCTAATTACAGCTGTTGGGATCTCCCTTTATCTCGGGGGATCTTTGGGGTTGGTTACCTGGCACACGCGTTCCCGGCCCCCCCTCCCCGCGCGCCCATCCCTGCTTTCCCCTTTAATCCTTCCTGCTTTCATCAGTCCCGGGCGGACGGGAACAACCGCGGCCCTCCGCGGCTCTGCCCGGGTGGATCCGCATCCCGCGGATCCCGGGAGCATCCCCGGCCCGGTGACCGCCAGCGACGTTATCCCCGCGTGTCCCGGCGCGTTCCCGGGCACCTTCCAGCCCCGACACCGCGGCTCGGCCTTGGCTCCGAGCRCGGCCGTGATTTATTTTTTTAATTTAGCACGGGTTGAGTCGGTGTGTTTGTCTTGGCAGCGGGGCCCCCTCCAACCCCGAACTCCGCCCCGACAGCCCCGTCCCSTCCCTGCCAGCCCCCGCTGACACCAACCGGGGCTGGCACCCGACCCGGCCGTGCCCCGTGCCCACAGCGCTGTCCTGGAGCTAGGAGCCTCCCGAAACCAGCCCGGTGTGGGCTGGGGGCTCTGCACGGCCCGAGGGTTGGTGCCGGAGTTCTGTCCCCTCTCCCAAAGGGATTTGGGGCGGGCAGCGCTGTCCCTGTCCCTGTGCCCACCCCCGGCACGGAACGGGGCTGCGGTTGGCACCTCCAGACCCCGACCCAGAGGGTGGAGGAGGAGRAGGAGGAGGAGGAGGAGRAKGAGGATGAGGATGAGGATGAGGAGGACGAGGATGGTGTCACCACTGTCCCGTTGCTCCCCCTGGGCTGCCCCTTCTCGTGGGTCCCCCTTGGAGGTCCCCAAATGGGGGGGACCTCTCCCCACTCCCCCTGCAGCCCCCAGGCTGGGCGGGATGGGATGGGATTGGGTGGGGAGGGGTCACCCCTGGGGACACCGTCCTACAGCAGCTGGCACAGGGACCTCGGCTCCCCTGCTTTGGGGTGGTCATTTTGGGGAACTTTTATTAATTATGGGCATTTCTTCCATCCACCTCTCAGCAGAGGGGAGAGAAAGCACAAGAGGCTGGGAAGGGAGTCTGTGTCCTCCTGGATCCAGCTCTGGGGCATTCCTGGGATCCCCCACGAGCAGCCTCTGTGGTGGAGGGAGATGCAGCCCCCAGCCCCAGCACCCCCTTTCTCTCCCCCAGCGCCGGGTGAGGAGCCCGGGAGGGAGCGGGGCCGGCGGGAGCTGATCCCGGCAAGCCGGCACCCGTCCGCAGCCGGTGGGGCTGAGTCACCCGCGGGGAAAGTGAGGAGCGGGATAAAAGCAGATCAGGAGAGCTTTCCCTCGGTCCTCGCCCTCGGCCGGGCCGGGCTGGGCCGGGCTCCCCGGGGATGCGGCGCGGGCAGGGCTGCGAACATCTGGAATTCTCCTCCCGCTGCTGCTTCGCCCCCGCTTGGGCCTGGGTGGGGCCGGGGGACTTTCACTGTTGGTCCCCGGAGGTTGGTGGCCCCCASGAAGGCTTCGCCCCACACCCGAATTTAAGGCCGATGTGAGATTTTTGAGGATCATCCCAGGGACACAGCTCCGTGCTGGGATGGGGGGACACCACAGCGCCCAGGGGACAGCCCGTGGGTCCGGCCGTGCCGGGAATGGTCCCCGGGGGCCATCGGGGTTGGGGTAGGAGCGGAGGGCGAGGGTGAGGCAGGGCTGTCCCGGAGCGTGGGGCAGGACGCGGTCCCCGCGTGTCCCGGGGCCAGCCCCGAGCTCGGTTATTTATACCGGAGCGCTGGCCCCGCACGGGTGGCTCAGAGCCGGTGGCCGCATGGAAACGCGGCTGGGACACGGCCTAATGGGAGGGTGGGGACCGGGGGCCCTCCCTGCCGCCCCCCGGCCGCTGCCGCCGCTCCCGCGGGGCTGCTCCTCCCGCCGTGCCGGCGGGGGCCGCAGCAGGGACAGACCTTGCGGTCCCTTCCCCGCTCCCTTCCCTGCTGTGTCACCCCGGTGTCCCCAAAGCCATCGCGGCCTCACAGACCCCGCCACCAGCACGGCCGGGGCTCCGCTGGCTGTCCCCAAAGGCGGCCACAGCAGCTTCCATCCCCAGACCGGGCGGATTTGTCCCCGTTGTGCCCTGGCTGGAGGCTGCCCCGGGCCCAGGGCCCCGCCGGGGTCACGGAGGGCGCGGCCGGGCAGGTTGTCACCCGCCGGGAGCGGGGCCCCGGGGGGGAACGAGCGCTGCCGACTCCGGGAAGGGGCCCCGCGCCTGCCGGGGGTGGCTCGGGGGGTCCCACCCCCGTCTGGCACCCCGGGAGTGCCCCCGGCCCCCGGAGCGCGGGGATGGAACGCACGTGTCCGTCCCGCCCGTGTCCGTCCCGCCCGTGTCCCTCTGTCCCCCGTGGGTGCGCTGAGTGTGAGCGGCCTCAGCTGCCCCGTGCCCGTCCCCGAGGCTGCTCCGTGCCCCCCCCGGGGGTCTCCGTCCTCCCCCTCCGCCCCCAGGGGAAGGGGGGTCCCTGAGAAGGGCGGGGTTACCCCCCACACCCCCTGCACGAGGGTCACCCCCGGGGGACACCGCCAGGACACGGGGGGGGCCGGGGTGTCCCCCCAGCCCCGGGGAGGGGTCACAGCGGCACCGGTGGGGGAGGGGGCCTCGAAGGGGGTCCTACACAGAGAGGGGGGTGGGCACGGGGTGAAGGGGGTGCCCCGGGGCGTGACGTCACTGTGGGGGCGGGGCGGGGCGGGGCTTTCGGGGCATCCCCGGGCGCGGGGCCGCGGCAGCCGGAGCCGTCGGGGGGCGGCGGGGGCTCGGCTCGGCTCGGCTCGGCTCGGCTCGGCTCTGCCGAGGGGGCTGCGGGCGCTGCCCGGCCCGGTCCGGCCGCACCATGACCATGAGCTCGATGGCCGAGACCCTGCTGGGCACCGACCCCTACAAAGCCGCGTTCCTGGAGCTCGGCCCCCCCCAGCACTACCCCCTGCACGGCCTCCCCCCGGCCGGCCACCCCCAGCACGACCCCCCGCCCTTCTCCTCCTACGGCCGGCCCGGGCACTTCCCGTACCCCGGCGGGGCCCCCCCGCCGCCCCACGGGGGTCCCTACCTGCCCTACGCGCCCCCCGGCGCCCCGCACGCCCCGGCCCCCGGGGCCCGGCTGCAGGACACAGGTAAGGGGGGCGCGGGGGGCGCGCACCCGCCCCGGGCCCCTCCGGGCCGGGAGAGCCGGGGCTGCGCCGGGGAGCGCCGGGACGGAGCCGTCGGAAGCGCTCCGGGGCAGCGGCGGGGCTGGGCTGGGCTGGGCTGGGCGCGGGGTCCTGGGGGGAGCCGGGGGGGCCGGGGGTGATGTCCCCCCGCTCCCAGAGCGCCCCGACCCGCCGGGGACACGTGGGTGGCTTTGGGGAGCCCCGGGCATGGGGAGCATCATCCCCCACTGCTGGTACCTTCCAACCTGAGACCCCCGGCTGCACCCCGAGACCCTCAGGTGCCCCCTGGGACCCCCAGCTGCCCACACCCTCCAGCCTGTGCCCCCCGGGCCGGGCAGACTCTGCCCTCTCCCCACACCCCAATCCCAGCTCCCTGCCCTGCTCCATCCCTGTTCCCCACTGTTTTCCCCAAAAGCTGAGGCAGGAACCTGCAGCCCGAGCCAGCCTGGGGGTCCCGAGCCCGGCTGAGCCCCCGGCCCTGGCGGTGGTCCCTGGGTGCACGGACACCGTGCCCGGGGCTCGCCCACGCCAGGCGGGCGCTGCTGGGCCCGGGACCCCCAGCGTCCCCCAGTGACCCCCCCGGGTCAGGGGCGTCCATCCCGTGCCCTCCATCCCCGRGGGGCCCTGCGTGGCCCCCCCAGCCGGGTGCAGGCCGAGGCCCGTGTCCCACGTGCTGTTGGGCGCGCACAGCGACATTGGATGGACGATCCCGTCCTTCCCTTCCTCCTCCTCTCCCCCTTTGCTTCACCCGAGGTTTAAAGAGCCGTGAAAAGCAGCCCACCCCCACTCATCCCCTCCCTTCCACAGACACCCCCCGGCAGCCCCAGGGACCATTTGGGGTGGGTTTGGGGTGGTTTTTTTTAACCTCCCGGTGCGTTTAATTGATTGTGGCTCCTCTCACCCCGTCCCCAGAGCCCGAGAAGCCCCTGGCCGTGTCCAACGGGGAGCTGCGGCTCGGCGGGAAGGGCAAGAAGCTGCGGAAGCCCCGGACCATCTACTCGAGCCTGCAGCTGCAGGCGCTGAACCAGCGYTTCCAGCAGACCCAGTACCTGGCGCTGCCCGAGCGCGCTGAGCTGGCGGCGCAGCTGGGGCTCACCCAGACCCAGGTACCGGGGACACTGCGGTGGCCACGGCCATCGAGGCTGTCCACTGCCACCGGGACGCGCCATGTGCCCCTCGGGATGCACCGTGTGCCCCTCAGGATGCGCCATATGCCCACCAGGATGTGCCATGTGCCACCAGGACGTGCCATGTGCCACCGGGACGTGCCATGTGCCCCTTGGGATGCACCATGAGCCCACCAGGATGCTCCATGTGCCACCAGGATGTGCCATGTGCCACCAGGACACACCGTGTGCCACCAGGATGCACTGTGTGCCCCTTGGGATGTGCCATGTGCCCCTTGGGATGTGCCATGTGCCACCAGGATGTGCCATGTGCCCACCAGGATGTGCCATGTGCCCCTCGGGACGCGCCATGTGCCACCGGGATGGCTCCAGCTGCGGCCGTGCCCGGCTGGAAGCGAGCCGAGCCGAGCCGTGCCGCGGCGGGGGAGCTGGCGCCGGTGGGCCCGCAGGGCTCGTGTTTGGGGCGCCCCTGCCCGCACCTCCCAGCGGCAGCGGGACTTTCCCAGCCCCGGAGCCTGGCTGGCGGCCCGGCCGTGCCCGGCGCTGGGCGGCCCCGGGCCGCGGGACGGGGCGAGTGGGTTTTTGAAGGCGATGGGGAGAGACAGGCAGGCGGCAGCGGTGCAGCCCCGGAGCCAGGGGCGAAGCGAGCTCATAAAGCCGGGGAAGAGGAGACAAGTGGGAACCTGCCGGCAGCGCGGGGGGGACCGCGGGGAGGAATGAGCGGGGCCACCACCCCAGCGCGGCGGGCGCAGCCCGGCCCAGCCCCGGCACCGGCACTGGCACCGGCTGGGGCGGGGGGACCTGGGGACACTCCTGGGGACACTTCTGGGGACTCTGCCCCGCTCCCCGGGCTCCCGGTGCCTCTCCCCACGTTCTCCCCCTGCCTCAGAGGGGAGTCTCGAGCGGCTTGCGAAGGGTTGGGCTCCCGGCCCGGTTTATCCCCCAGACCCCCGCAGGGATGGGGAGCAAGGGGGGCCCGGGGGGGCTGTAATTGTTAATTGCGGGGGTTTAGGGGGTGTTGGCCACTTCCTCCCCCCTCACCCCTCTCTCTCTGCCCCCAGGTGAAGATCTGGTTCCAGAACAAGCGCTCCAAGTACAAGAAGATCATGAAGCAGGGCCCGAGTGCCCCCGACGGGGAGCAGCCCCCCTACAGCACCCCCGCCCTGTCCCCCTGCTCCCCCAGCCTCCCCCCGCTCTGGGACCTCCCCGGGCCCGGGAAGGGGCCCCCGCTGGCCCCCGGGGGTTACATCAACAGCTTCGGAGCCTGGTACCAGCCACACCCGCAGGACGCCATCCCCAGGACCCCCATGATGTGACACTGCCAGCGCTCCGGAGGGACACTGAGGGACACTGAGGGACACTGAGGGACACTGAGGGGGACGCTCTGCCGCTGCCCCCCGAGGGACTGGGAGCCCAGCGAAGCCCTGGGGGATCCCAACGAGTGGAGGAAGAGGAAGAAGAAGAGGAGGGGGAAGGTGACAACGATCTGCAGGAACCCGGGGATGTCCTGCTCCGTCACACTCCGCAGTGACCCAGCGCCCTGTGCGCCGTCCCCGTGGGACGGGACTCGGCCCCGGGTCCCCCCATTCATGGACAGGGGGCAGGGGGACCCCAGGAGGGGCTGGGGAGTGCCCAGACCGCCAGCCTGGATTTATTTATAGATTCTGTCGGTTATTGGTTGTGCCCCCGTTTATAAATCGGCTGAACACGGATCGGTTCTGCTCCTCCGTGCTCACCGCGGCTCTGGGGGAGACACTTCCATCCAGACCCTCAGGCATCCCCGTCCAGTGGGGTTTAACCCGCGGGACGGGAGNGCCATGTGCCCCTTGGGATGTGCCATGTGCCACCAGGATGTGCCATGTGCCCACCAGGATGTGCCATGTGCCCCTCGGGACGCGCCATGTGCCACCGGGATGGCTCCAGCTGCGGCCGTGCCCGGCTGGAAGCGAGCCGAGCCGAGCCGTGCCGCGGCGGGGGAGCTGGCGCCGGTGGGCCCGCAGGGCTCGTGTTTGGGGCGCCCCTGCCCGCACCTCCCAGCGGCAGCGGGACTTTCCCAGCCCCGGAGCCTGGCTGGCGGCCCGGCCGTGCCCGGCGCTGGGCGGCCCCGGGCCGCGGGACGGGGCGAGTGGGTTTTTGAAGGCGATGGGGAGAGACAGGCAGGCGGCAGCGGTGCAGCCCCGGAGCCAGGGGCGAAGCGAGCTCATAAAGCCGGGGAAGAGGAGACAAGTGGGAACCTGCCGGCAGCGCGGGGGGGACCGCGGGGAGGAATGAGCGGGGCCACCACCCCAGCGCGGCGGGCGCAGCCCGGCCCAGCCCCGGCACCGGCACTGGCACCGGCTGGGGCGGGGGGACCTGGGGACACTCCTGGGGACACTTCTGGGGACTCTGCCCCGCTCCCCGGGCTCCCGGTGCCTCTCCCCACGTTCTCCCCCTGCCTCAGAGGGGAGTCTCGAGCGGCTTGCGAAGGGTTGGGCTCCCGGCCCGGTTTATCCCCCAGACCCCCGCAGGGATGGGGAGCAAGGGGGGCCCGGGGGGGCTGTAATTGTTAATTGCGGGGGTTTAGGGGGTGTTGGCCACTTCCTCCCCCCTCACCCCTCTCTCTCTGCCCCCAGGTGAAGATCTGGTTCCAGAACAAGCGCTCCAAGTACAAGAAGATCATGAAGCAGGGCCCGAGTGCCCCCGACGGGGAGCAGCCCCCCTACAGCACCCCCGCCCTGTCCCCCTGCTCCCCCAGCCTCCCCCCGCTCTGGGACCTCCCCGGGCCCGGGAAGGGGCCCCCGCTGGCCCCCGGGGGTTACATCAACAGCTTCGGAGCCTGGTACCAGCCACACCCGCAGGACGCCATCCCCAGGACCCCCATGATGTGACACTGCCAGCGCTCCGGAGGGACACTGAGGGACACTGAGGGACACTGAGGGACACTGAGGGGGACGCTCTGCCGCTGCCCCCCGAGGGACTGGGAGCCCAGCGAAGCCCTGGGGGATCCCAACGAGTGGAGGAAGAGGAAGAAGAAGAGGAGGGGGAAGGTGACAACGATCTGCAGGAACCCGGGGATGTCCTGCTCCGTCACACTCCGCAGTGACCCAGCGCCCTGTGCGCCGTCCCCGTGGGACGGGACTCGGCCCCGGGTCCCCCCATTCATGGACAGGGGGCAGGGGGACCCCAGGAGGGGCTGGGGAGTGCCCAGACCGCCAGCCTGGATTTATTTATAGATTCTGTCGGTTATTGGTTGTGCCCCCGTTTATAAATCGGCTGAACACGGATCGGTTCTGCTCCTCCGTGCTCACCGCGGCTCTGGGGGAGACRCTTCCATCCAGACCCTCAGGCATCCCCGTCCAGTGGGGTTTAACCCGCGGGACGGGAGAAATCCCACTGGGGGACCGGGATGGCCCGGGGCTTGTTCCTCCCTCCCCCTGCACAGGCCGGAGATCCGTCCCGGGCCRTGGGGGCAGCTGCTGTCGCCTCCCTGTCCCAGCCAGGACATCCCCAGGGTGATGGGGACAGAGACGCCCTTGAGGGACCGGCGCTGTCCCATTTTGCGGGGCCATCCCGGACCCCGCTGGCGGCGGGGCCGTGACTCCGGCGTGGCTCCGGGTGAGCCGAGGGCTGGGCCGGGCCCGGCTCCAGGGCTGGGGCTGCCAGGCCGGGCCGTGGGCGGGCGCTGCCCCCGCTCCCGGGGCTGGCACCGGGTGACGCAAGGGCTGCAGGTGTCGCAACGGGGCAGGAGCGCTGGGAGGGCTCTGCTGGGCCCGCGGGGACAGCGCGGGGACGCGGGCACCGCCACCCCCGGCACGGCCACCCCCCCGCCCGGCCCACAAAACCCCGGTCCTGCCCAGAGCCACCGGGCGCGTCCGCTCCGAGGGGACTGTCCCCGGTGTCGCCATCCTGGGGCTGTGCGGGGCCATCCCCGCTGCCATCAGGGGTGACTGGGATGACTGGGATAACTGGGACAACGAGGGAAGGTCGTTCTGTGCCTGTGCCAGGGCAGGACAGGGACGCTGGGGACAGTGGGGGGATGTCCTCACCGCTGTGGGGATCCTGCCCCTGGCTCCCATTCCCCTTCCCATTCCCATTCCCATTCCCATTCCCATTCCCATTCCCATCCCACTTTCAGGAGCGTGCCGGGACACCGAACCAGGCCCCAGGAGGGATCTCGGGGTCCCGCAGCCACTTTTTGGGAATTCTGGGGGGTTCTTGGCTGGGAGAACTGTGGGAGGTGCTGGTGGTGACCCTTCCGGGGAGCTGGAGGTGGGAGAAAGGGGGACAGGAACCAGGGGGGGCCCTCTGGAAAACGCCCCGAGGATGGGACAGGGGGCCGGGGGGAGCTCCACCATCCCAAGGCTTTTCCCGGCRCCCATTCCCGGGGCTGCCGGGGGAGCGCTGGGAGGGAGCGGGGATCACGCCTGGCCGTGGGCAATGCGGCACCCGGGATTTACATAATCCCTGGATACGTAACCCGCCGCCTTTTCGGGCTCTTTTTCCTTCTCCTCCTCCTCCTCTAAACGAAAAAAAAAAATTTTTTTTAAAAAAATAAAAACTAAAACGAAACCTCCCCAGCGCCAGCTCACRCCAAGGGGCTCCCGGCCCCAGCCCCGACTGCTCCTCTTCCCATGGGATTGGGAATGGGGACTTGGGGGTGCAGCTTGTGGGGAGTCTGGGTGCCAGGTGCGAGGTTGTCCCTGCGTGGATTTGGGAATGGGGGGCGTGGGGACACGTTTGGGGACGTGGGGACACATTCGGGGACGTGGGGACACATTTGGGGACGTGGGGACACATTTGGGGACGCTGAGAGCCGGGAGCGTCCCGTGCCCCGGCCCTGGAGCCTCCCCCAGGGGGGTTTGGGGTCCCCACGGACATGGRGGGCGATGGGGGGACAGCAGGACAGGGCCACCACAGCCCCGGACACCCCGCTGGGGTATTTTGGGGTCACTCGAGCGCCCCAACCCCACAGCGCTGCCGGGGACGGCGCCATCTCCGCAGGGAACGCCTCGGTCCCGAGGGATTTTGGGATCCTGGGGGGGGGTTTGTCCTGTCCCCCACCTCGTTGCCCCCAAAAGGGACATCGGGGCAGCGCAGCCGCCCTCCCAGTCTGCAGGGCTGGGAGCTCACTGGTCCCAGGAAGAGGAGCGGGAGGGAAGCTCCAGGTTCCCGCGGCCGTTTGGGGAATACTCTGAAAACCGGGGAAAAATTCCTTTTCCTGCCCCAAAATTCCCTCTCAGTGGGATTTGGGGTGAGCCAACATCACCCGGTACCATCCCACCCCCAGCTGTCCCCCAGAAATGGGGGCCGAGGGACAGAGGGTTTAAATCCACATCTCCCAAGGTGGAAAAAACCCAAACGCTGCTCCCCAAAAACCTCCAGAAACCGGGAGAAAAAAAAAAAAAAAAGGTGTTTGGAGCTTTGAATTCAGAACTTTTATTAGTGAATATTTACAGCCCAGCTTTGGCTCCCTGGGGAAGCAGCAAAGGACGCTCGGGGGCACCCCCCGTCCCGAGGGGGGGTTCCCATCAACCAGGGGGGGGATTTTCCTTAAAAAAAAAAAAAAAAAAAAAAAAAAAGGAGAAAAAACCCCAGACCGAAACCAGTTTGGTTTGGAATAACTTTATACAAACGAACCTTATGTACACTCCCTTTTTTTCCCCCCAAAACACCCCTATTTATAGAAGGCAACATAAATAATTCCCCGGGACTGTACAACACTATGAACACTCCTTAAAACGGCACTTTCTGCTTAAAAAAATAGCATTATTCTCTTAAAAAATAGGAAAGAGCTCGGTTATTTTTTTTTCCTTTAAAATAAGTCGTCGATTTCCTTAAAAAAGAGGCATTTTCGCCGTTCCTTTCCCCACAGCTGGAGGCACTGCCAGAAGACGGAGGTGAACACGAGTTTTTCTCTTTAAAAAATAACTTAAAACCATTCCCGAACTGCTTAAATATTACAATATCTCCCTCCCCACACCCCCCTCCCCCCCACCCAGTTTTTATTCAATTTTAAATCACCACCTTCTGGTCTGAGCATCGTCCCGGGTGATTCCGGCCGGGATGAGGGTCCCGCTTTGCTACCCTGGGGTGTCCACGACCCCCAAAATCGCTCCCACTCCGCGGATTTCGGAGCCAGGGCCAAGCACGTCGCGCTCCTCTGGTGACAGGCACCCCCCTGTCGCGGCAGCGGTGGCACCGATCCTCCATCCCGACGGGATCCGGGCGCTCCGGGTGCGCTCGGGGTCACCCAGCGGGGTCACCCCGACAGGCGAAGCTCCGGCGAGGGGTTGGGATGAGGCTCTTCGGGGGCCGAATTTCTTTGGGGGGGGGGTTTGACGGAAAAACTTCAAAAGTTAAAAAGTAGCTGAAGGATTTTCCACCTTTTCCTGCGCTGGGAGAGGAGCGGTTGAAGCCTTTGCAGTCCTCTGGTTCCTGAGACGAGCGGGGCGAGGAGAGAGGGATTCTAGGGGTGCGCGGGGGTGTCCTTTCCTTTGGTTCTTTTTGTTTTTAGGAGAAAAATGAGGAGACAAAACCAAAATAGGGGGGGAAAAAAGGAGGCCAAGGAGTTGTGCAGCGTCTCTGAGCCCGCCGTGCCCGTCAGTACACGGCGCCCGTGCTGGGGGGCCCGGGGGACGGGTGGTGCATCGGGGGGGCCGCCTGCGCCTGGTGGGGTCCGTGGGGGCCGCTGAGGCTCTGGGGGTGGTACCAGGGGTTGTGCTCCTCCAGGAACCCCGGCGAGGAGCTGTAGGGCAGCGGCTGCGGCAGCGGGGTCCGGGCGCTGCCGCCGGGACTGTCCCAGACCGGCGACGGGGGCGAGTTGCAGGCCATGGAGTCGCTGTTGTTGGGGCTGTGCTCCAGGGGCACCTCGCCGTTCTTGTAGAGCTTCTTGAACTTGGAGCGCCGGTTCTGGAACCAGATCTTCACCTGCGGGACGGAGGGAAAAGGGTCAGAGCCCTGGAAAGGGAATGGGGCAGTGGGAGGGATATGGGGAGAGGGGAGGGGGCAGGGGATGGGGTGGTTGGGGTTGCAGGGACCCCGGACAGGGGGGTCACGGGGAGCCCAGAGACACGGGAGGGACGTGGGGGTCACGGGGAACTGCCCTGCATGCTGGAACCAACCCGGGACATGGGGGTGACAGTGACCCCAGAGACACGGGAGGGACGTGGGGGTCACGGGAACCCCAGAGACACGTGAACAAATAAGGGACACGGGGGTCACAGGGGCCCCAGATGCACACTGGGGCACAGGACGGGACAGGGGACACGGGTGACACACCAGGCGCCACGGGAAGGGACATCATGGGGACCCCACAGGGTGCGTGGCAGGAAACCCTTGGGGATGTGGTTGTCGTGAGGCACATGGAGAGTCACCCTTGGTGTGGGTGTCACGGAGAACATGGACACACCGTGGACACACCACGGACACGGACACACCGTGGACACACCACGGACACGGACACACCATGGACACACCACGGACACACCACGGACACGGACACACCGTGCTCTGTGGACAGCACCCCTGTGACACCGGGTGTCGCGGGGACCCCCCAGGGGACACGGGCGTCACGAGGAGCCCGTCACGCCACACGCCGGGCGTCGGGAGCGTCCCCGCGCTGGGCGAGGCGGCGCTGGACGCCCTTGGCCCTGGGCGAGGGGCGGGGGTGGCGGTGGTTGTCACCCAAACAGGATGTCCCTCTGGGAGCGGGTGACGCGCTCCGTCAGCCCTTTGCCGAGTGTCCCCGATTGCTTCATCGCCCAAGGGAGGAGGAGGAAGGCCAAGGGCGGCACAAGGGCGCCGGCGCCGGCCCCGAGGCAGGGAGGGCACCGCGATGGGGCGCGGGGGAGTCGCACGCTGCGGGGACAGCGGGGACAGCCCGCTCCCCTCCCACCCGCAGGTTTGTCCCCGCGCCAGGCACGACCCCAAGAGCGAGGCCTTCGCCCCAGTCCGGGCGGCTCGCGGGGAGGAGGAGAAGCCCATCCCGCACGTCCCGGCTCTTCCAGTCCAGCCTGAAGGGCCGCCCCAGCTCCGGGGACAGCGGGTGTGGAACCGGTCCCCAAATCCCTTCTCCCTGCCCGAACCAAGCGGGAAGGGGGGCGGGGACAGAGCCGGGGGGAACTTTGGGAAGTCCGGGCAGGAGGAGCAGGGTTCGGCCTCGGGTCCCCGTGTTGTGGCAGGATTTGGGATCAGGAGCTGCCGTCGTGATGGGGCGTCCCGAGCTCCCCATCCCGAGCGCCCTGAGTCGCTGGGACTTGGTGCCCCACATTCCCGGGACACCGGGTGTGCCGTGACCCAGGACCCTCCCAGGTGCCAGGGCAGGATCCAGCCCCAAACCCCGCAGCAGGGTGAGCTCTGGGCTGGGGCCGGCTCCAGAGGGAGCGGGATAAACCCCAAAACTGCGGAGCGGGGCATGGCCGGGCTCCGTCCCCTCTCCCTCGGCAGAGCGGATCTGCTCCAGAGGGGGAACCCGGCCCTGGGGACCCTACAACCCACAGCGAGCAGGGAACTCCATCCCCGAGAGTCCCCAGACCTCTCCGGCTCCCCGGGAACAGAGCCCTTCCCAAATCCAGGATTTACGGGGGGGCTGCGGCTCCGGCTCCCCCTCTGCTGCTCGCTCGTGCTCGCGGCTGGGATTTGGGGTGTCGGGGGGGGCTCAGCCCTTACCTGGGTCTGGGTGAGCCCCAGCTGTGCCGCCAGCTCGGCGCGCTCGGGCAGCGCCAGGTACTGCGCCTTCTGGAAGCGGCGCTGCAGGGCGGCCAGCTGGTAGCTGGAGTAGATGGTGCGGGGCTTGCGGATCTTCTTGGGCTTCCCATTGACCATCCGCACCTCCGGCTCCGGCTCCTCCTTCACGGACACTGGGAGAGGGCGCGGGGTGAGGTGTGAAGGGCTCCCAGGGCAGCCACCCCCTCCCCAGCTCGGTGTCGCCCCGCTCGGGGCGCTGGCACTGCCCCGTCCCCCGGGACAACCTCTGGGACACCCCTGGGACATGTCCCGCTCTCTGCATCCAGCACGGATCCGTCCCACGGGTCCGTCCCGCTGCGTCCCCACGGGAACACCGGGAACGGCGGAGGCGGCTGAGCCCCAACAGCCGCCAGCAACCCCCTGTGCCCAGAGGGGCACAACCCCACAAATCCCCCACAAATCGCCCACAAAGCCCCCTCTGGAGCCCCAAGGGAGCACCGGGATGGGCACGACCCCCGTCCCCCGGCATCCCTACCTGCTTCCTGCGCCGGGAGCTGCTGCTCCCTGAAGTGGCCGTACTGGCGGTAGGAAGGGCTGTAGGAATACTCGGATTTGGGCGAGTAGGTGCCGGCGGCGCCGATGCCGTTGAGGTTGAACTGGGGGTAGGGGTAGTGGCCCACGGGCTGCCCGTAGGACTGGCCCGGGTAGTAGTCGTGCTGGCCCGTGTAGTAGCCCAGGTCGGTGACCGAGGACTCCGGCAGGGTGGGCGAGTCCTTGGAGGCTGCATGGCAGCTCAGCGAGCCCGAGAGGTCCGTCAGGATGCTGGAGAGCTTCTTATCGAAAGAGCCGCTCATCGCTGGGAGCGGGGAGGGGGCAGCTGCCTGCCCGGGCCGGGGACCCCCCAACCTGGCGGCTGCCGAGGCCTGGCGTGCCCCGAGCGGGATCCGGCGCTGCGGCTGCTTCGCGAGGAGCCACCGAGAGACTGTGCCCAAACCTCCGGCCCCGGCCGCCTGCTTAAAGCCTTTAATTAGGGAGCAGGGCAGGGTGGGTGCGCATTCCGATTGGCTCCAGAAATATTGCCTGGGAGGCAAAATAGGCTCCTGCCTCCTCCTGTGTGGGGTTTTTTTTTTCTCTCTCTCTCTCCCTTCTTTTTTTTTTTTTTTTTTCTTCTTTCTCTCTCTCAGGAAACAACAAAGAGTGGGCGAAGGAGGGCGAGGGAGTAAATAAAGTGTGCAGGGTCCTGTCTGCAGGAGGGGGGCCCTGGGGACACAGGGGACACTGTGGGGGGCAGGACAGGGCTGGTTTACAAGGGGACCTTTGGGGCTGCGGGGGGGATTATTTGGAGGAGTGTTTGGGGGGTGTTTGTCGGGGGGCAGGGAAGGGGGGTTGGGGTTCGGGACTGGGATGGAGCCGTGCTTGGGGCTGGGGGGCTTTAGGGGTTTGTTTATGGCCCCCTCCCCCACTTCTCCCCAGCTCCCACCTTCTCCCAGCAGCGGCTCCCAGTCCAACGCCACCCCCAGGCAAAGCCCCCCCGCCCCAGGGGACCYTCACGAACCCCCGATCCTGCCATGCTCCCCCCGCGCTGGGGGCACCTCGGGGCAGTGACGAGCCCCGATTTTGGGGCGGACATCCTCCGGGGGTCTGTGCCCCTCTCCCACCCCCGCTCAGGGCCGTGACTCCTCCGCTGCCCTAAGGACCCCCAGCAGCACCTCCCGGCCGGGGGTCCCGGGCCAGCCCTGGTCCCCCCCTGCCGCTCGCAGGGCTGTGCCCGGCCTCCCCAACACCCGGGGAGGGGGGCTTTGCAAGGGGGCTTTTATTTTGGGGTGGGGATCTCTGTTTCTGCGGGCAGGACCTTCCCCTGAGAGGAGCCGGGGGGCTGGGAGGGGGCTGGGTCCGTGACCCGGGCGGGGGCTGTCCCCGTCCTGTCCCCTGTGTGTCCCCTGCTGTCCCCGGTGTGTCCCCTGCTGTCCCCTGTGTGTGTCCCCCGCCCCCGGTGTTGTCCCCGCGGTGCCCCCCGGGTCCCCCCCCCGCTCGTTCCGCGGCGCGGGGCAACGGCTCCGCCTGGCGGCCACGGCCGGAACTGCGCCGGCACCACCGGGGCCGCGGGTTCGAGTCCCGGCAACGCCGGCACCACCGGGGCCGCGGGTTCGAGTCCCGGCAACGCCGGCACCACCGGGGCCGCGGGTTCGAGTCCCGGCAACGCCGCGGCTGCGGGGAAAGAGGGAGGAAAATGGGGAATGGGAAAGGGGCGGGAATGGGAAGAGGGGAATGGGAACGGGAATGGGAGTAGGAATAAAGAATAGGAATAGATAGGAATAGGAATAGGAACAGGGATAAATAGGAATGGGAATGCATAGGAAGAAGAATAGGAATATGAGTAGGAATAGGATTAGAAGTAGCAATAGGAATAAATAGGAATAGGAATAAGAGCAAGAACAGGAAAAACACGAACAGAAATAGAAATAACAGGAATAGAAAGCGAAAGAAATAGAAATAATAGAAACAGAGACACAGAAATAAACAGAACAGAGGTGGATCCCCAAGAGAAGCTGGAGGCCCTGCAGGAGGCCAAGCGTGACCCCGGAGCCTGGGGAATGGCACGGCCTCACTTCCCACATGGGGATTGTAGCTGGGGATTCGGGGAATTCATTCCGAGGGGACAGAAGTGTCTGGGACCAGCCCAGCCCTGGGAGCTGTGCCGGGATTCCCCGGGAGGGTTCCCAGGGTCCCCAGGAGCCACTGGGACATCCGCAGGTCCCCAGCCTGGCTGTCGCCCTCCAGCCGGGCTGTCGCCAGGGCTGGCCCCTGCCGGGAGCGGGATGTGCGGCAGGAAAAGCCGGTTGTGGAGCTGGAGGCCGAGGAGGGCAGCGGGGGAGCGAGGCTGGAGCGCAGAGCGGGTCCAGCCAGTCCCCAACCAGTCTGGGACTGGGAGCTCTGGAGCTGCCGGAGGCCGCCGGGCCGGGCCGGGACCTGTGGAACCCCAAATCCGGGAGCTGATGGATTGGGGGGGACTGTGGAGGGCAGTTTGGGGGACTGGGGCAGTGAGGGGAGGGCAAAAGTCGCTATTCTGGGGCACCCGGGGGTCTTTGAGGGGAGTGCACGGGCAGGGCTGAGCACAGGGTCCAGTCAGCACCCGCCGAGTGTCCCCTGTGTCCCCCACAGGGCTGGGAGGGTCCCCCCCGTGACCCCCCAAGGCTGGAGGGTCCCCCCGCACCCCTCCCCAAACCGGTGGGGTCCCCCAGATGTCCCGCTTGGAAGCGCCCCCCGAGCCCGGCAGTGCCCGCGGGAGTCCCCGCGTGTCCCCCCAGCCCCGCCACAGCCGCGGGGGTCGGGGCTGGGGGGTCCCCGCCGATCGCCCCCAACCCCCCCGAGCATCTCTGGGCGGACGGCGTCACCTCGTGGCCTTCGGGGGCAACGACAGCGCCCGGGCCGGGGCGGCTGCGGGGCTCGGGGCGTGGGGGGCGAGGGACGGGGACGGGATGGGGAACACGGGACAGGGGACAGGGGACAGGGATGTCCCTGTGCCAGGGCCGGGTGCCGCCGTGCCCGTGCTGTGCCCCGCTGCCGTCGCTCTTTCCAGGGACGCGGCGCGGGGGCACGGGGACATCGGGCGGGGGACACAGGACATCCTGCAGCGCCCCCGGCCCAGCCCAGCCCAGCCCAGCCCAGCCCGGCCCGGCCCACCCCCGGATTTCCTGGCACGGGTGGGAGCGGCGCGGTGGCTCCCGGTGACCTCTGCCGGGGTCGGGACGGTGACAGCCGCGGCCGCCGCCCCCCGGCAGGGAAGTGGCGATGCCGCTGCGGCTGAGGTCGCGTCCCCACGGCCACCGCGGCGTCCCCGTGGCTGTCACCGCGGGGACGGGACTGTCCCACGGCACCGCCCCGCCCCGCTGTCGCTCTCGGGGTCCCGATGCGACCTCCTGCCATGGCGGGGGGGGGGGGGGGGGTCTCATCCCATGGGGGGTCCCAGCTTGGGGGTCCCATCTCCTGGGGGGTCCCATCCCTTGGGGGGGGTSTCATCACAGGGGGTGGGGTCCTATCCCAAAGAGGTGCCAGGTAAGGGGGGGTCCTACCCCGAGGGGATTAGGGCGGGAAGAAGGGGGGGAATTGTCCCGCGGGGGCTTGTGTGGGGAGGGGGCTGCGGGGTGGGGGGCACACGGAGGGGTCTCGCAGGGGGAGGGGTCCGCGGGGGGACGCGATCCCCCCCTCGTGGGTGACACAGCCGCGGGAGGACGCGGCCGCGGCGCCCCCAGGTGCGCCCGCCCCTCCCTGCCCCGCACACCTGCGCACGCAGGTACCCGGGGTGCGGAGCGGGGTGCGCGGCCCCTTTAAGGGGCGTGTCCGGAAGCGCCGCGGCCCCGCCCCGGCCCCGCCCGGCCCCGCCCCCTCCCGCGCGCACCGGTCCCGGTGGGGCGGCAGGGCGGGTACGGCGGCCGGTGCGGGACATGGCGCGGAGCCGCCGGCTGCTGCCGCCGCCCCTGCCGGGGCTGCTGCTGGGGCTCGGCCCGGTGCTGCTCGGCGCCGCCGCCGCCTTCAACCTGGACCGCACCTTCCCCGTGCTCAAGGAGGGCCCCGCCGGAGCCTTGTTCGGCTTCTCGGTAGCGCTGCACCGGCAGACGGAGCGGCTGGAGCGGAGCCTGTGAGCGCGGGCGGGGAGCGAGGGGCGATCGCCGTGGAATGGGGGGGGCCGTGGTTGCGGCTCCGTGCGATGCGGGAGAGAAAGGGGAAGTTCACCTGTGGCTGGGGGGTTGGGATGGGGAAGAGTGGGGAGGGGTCCCCGGTGGGGGTGCGGGGGGTCCCCGTGAGGATCGGGGGGTCCCCGGTGGTTGGGACCCCCGTGAGGCGGAGGACAGTGAGACAGCGCTTTACCTGCGAACGGGGGTGTCCCCGTGAAGTGGGGGGTCCCCCGGGGGTGGGGGGCCCCCGTGGGGTGCGGAGGAGCCGTGAGTGGTCCCCGTTAGGGTCGGGGTCACCCATGGGGTGGGGAGAGGTCCCCGTGGGGTGCGGATCCCCCGTGGGGTGGGGCAGAGCGGGGAGTGTCCCCCGTGGGGGTGAGGAGCCCCCCCGTGGGATGAGGGTCCCACGTGGGTGGGGGTCTCTGTGGAACGGAGAGGGGCGGGGGTCCCCGGTGGGTGTTGGGGGTCCCCTGAGGGGTGAGGGGTCCCTCCGGGGGAGGTCCCTGTCCCTGTGACAGGGCAAAGGTCCCGAGCCCGCGGCGCGGCCGTGGGGGCGGGGGCGCACCTGGAGGGGGTGCGGGGGTGCCGGGAGAGGGGCGCCCCGGCGGTCCGGGTGCTGGGCCGGGGGCGCGACAGCCCCACCGGGAGGGGGGATCCCTGCCCACCGGAGCGGTCCCGGCCGGCGCGGACCCTCAGCGGGGCGGTTGCGGAGCCCCTCGTGCCCCCCCCCCGAGCCCCAGCCGGTCCCGGCGGGGCCCCGTGCCCGGCGAACCTGTTGGACTGTGGTTCCTGCCGCCGGGCAAAGCCCCAACAAAAGCCCTTTTCAGCCGGAGCATTCCCCGTGCCATCGCACCGCTGTCACTCGCCGTGTCCCCCGCTGTCCCCCCGCTCCACCGGGCCCCGCCAATGCCCGTCCCCGCTCCCTCCCGGCTGGAAATCGCGGCCGTGCCGGGAGAAAGCTCCGCCGCAGGGGCTGGGCTGGGTTTGTCTCCCTCAAGGGCACAGGTTTTTGCTGGATCACCCTCCCGCGGCACTCCCGGCTCCGGGGGGGTCCTTGGGGGACCCCCAGGGATCCCTTTTTTCCCGCGGGGGGCCTGGCAGCAGCTGCTGGATGCCGCTCCGCATTCCAGGGATGCATTTGGGCCCCGGCGTGGGATGAGGAGTTGTTGTTGCTCCCGTGCAGGAGGGAGCGGAGCCGTTCCCTGCGGAGCAGCTGCGGGGGTGCGGGACCCCCCCCGGCCCTCGGGGACACGCGGGTCCCCACCCACAGCCGGGCCTTGCCCGCTCCGGTGGCACCGGAGCAGCTGCCGGGGGGCACCGGGCGGGGGTCCCGGCTGGCACCGGGACAGATCGGTTCGTGTTTTCCCGGCAATGGCCCTGGGGGGGATTTCGGGGGGCTGTGGCAGGGACCCGCCAGCTCCACACCTGAGCCGCGTGTCCCAGCGTGTCCCAGCGTGATCCCGGCGGGGCGCGGAGGCTCCGCCGGCTGCGGGGGAGAGGCTCCGGAGCCAGAACCCCCCCCGGGAAGTCGCACCCCGTTCCCCGGGAGCCTCCKCTGCCCGTGCCCGTGGCGGGGGGCGGGAATAGCGCGGGGTTCTCRGTGTCCCCACTTTGGGGTGTCGGAGCCGCTCCGGGGTGGGGCCGGTGCAGGGGGCCCCCGGACCCCCCCAGRGGCGGAGCCGCAGCCCCGGGGGTCGCACCCGCGCCCCGGTGCCGGCCGGAGGCTCCCGTGCCCTCTGCTCACAGGTGCAGGGTGGGGACAGGAAAGGGACGCTTCCTGCCACCGTCATCCCCGATTTGACGCGCGGGAGGGGGTGTCCCGGGCTTTTTTGGGGGGCCGGCCCCCTGCCCCGGCCGTGCCGCGCCTTTCGGGATGGCGGTGGGAGCGGAGGGATGCTCCGGGGCAGCGCCGGCATTCCCGAATTCCCGGCGGGGTGCGGGGAGCCGCTTCCCGGGCGGGCGGGCGCTGGCGGGGGGCCAGGCGGGCGCTGCCGGCCCGCGGAGCTGTGCCCATGCAAAGGTTTGTTTGCTCGCTCCTCCCCGGCCAGGTGATGGCGGGCTGGCAGCGGGGCTCTTATCAGCCCTCCCGAGATTAGGGAGCTCCTTGAGCTGCCCGCGTCCGGCCGCTCCCGCCGGGAGCCGCTCTGGCTCGGGGCCGTGGCGGGGGGAGCCGCTGAATCCAGCCCRGGTGGGTTCGGAGGTCCCTGGGTGACCTGGGGAAACTGAGGCACGGCAGATCCGTGCCAGGAAGGCTGAAGGGCCGCCCCCCCCCCCAAATCTGCAGCCAGGGGGGAGGCAGCACCCACATCTGCAGCCCTGTGGGAACTGGGGCTCTGCCCGGGGCTCGGGGGTCTTCCTGATTCCAGCTGGCTGGTGAGGAGAGCGCTCTCCTGGCTGGCTTCCCGGTTTTCCCTCCCCCTCGGCGGGGTTTTTGCGGATTGCTGGAGCTGGCTGAGCTCCCCCTGCCTTGGCCCGGATCCGCCGGGGTCCTGCAGGGCTGCGGCTGCTTGGCAGGAGGAGGGGGACGGATGTGGGACCGTCTGTCCGTCCGTCCATCCATCCATCCATCCATCCATCCATCCATCCATCCATCCATCCATCCATCCCTCCATCCATCCCTCCTGGCTTCCAGGAGCCGTCGCCCCCTCTCCCGCCTCCTTTCCCGAGGGGGCATCGCTGGATTTGCCTGCTCAGGGACCCCCACTGCAAACTCAGCGGCACCGGGGAGAAACTGGGGGGCAGGCCGTGGTCCGGAGCCCCCCTCCCGCCTGCTCCTCCCCTCCCGGCTCCGTCACCCCCGGAGCGTGGTGGGAGATGGATGAGGAGCTCCCCACRCTGCCCAGCTGCTCCCTGGGGAGGGGGCTCTGGGGGGAGCACGACCCCCCTATTCCAGACCCTGCTGAGGTGTCCGGGTGGCATTCTCTGCCATCTTCGCCTCTCTCACCCCAGGGGTGGCCGCGTTTTGGGGTCCTGGTGCCCGGACCCTCCCACAGCCCCCCCTCCCTGCTCAGCCAGCGCTGGCGGGGAGCCCCCCCCCGCTTCCATCCAACCCCCCCGGTTTGCCAGGGCGGATTAGGACGGAGCACGGCCTCACATTCCTGCTTCCCTCCCTTCCCGGCCTCCCCCTCSTGCCGCTCTTTGACCATCGCGAGCCTCATCCCAGCTCCCCGTCCCCCCCACCCCGGTGGGACCGGGGCCACGGGCGGGTCCCGGCCTCCCCAGAACCCCAGCTCCGGTTCCGCCGGATCCCCGGGAAGCTGGGGGCTCGGGGCACCTTGGCTCACGCCCGGCTGGGGGGCGCCCCTGGGTGTCCCCCCTGCTCTGGTGGGACTCGGCAGGCCCCGCACTCCCCCTTTTCCCCGGAGCAGAGCCTGCGGGTGGGCTGCCGTGCCGGGAATCTTGGCTGGAGGCAGCGGGATGCCGGAGCTGCTTGGCCTGGGTGGGCTCCCGCCCCCCGGGACCCGCGGGAACGGCGGGGTCCGGCTGAGCCGGGACCACCGGGGGAGCCTGGGGGCACCCCCGGCTGTGGCACCCCCGGTCCCGGTGGGGTTCGGGGTGTGGGGGCAGGAACCCCCCAGGCTCTGAGTCACAGCAGCTGCCCTGAGTCACTTCCCCCCCCAGGTAAGGGGGACAATGGTGCCCCTTGTGCCCCCCCCTTGGAACTGGGGGGCAGATTCCTTTGTGCCGAGCTGGCAGGAGCCAGGAGGCATCACCCCCCCTCGTTCCCTTCCCTTCCCAGCGGCTCCCGCTTTCCGGGGGGGTTCGGACGGCGCTGGCACCCCCCTCCTGGCATTCCTGTGGGGAGCAGCCCCCCCGGACMCCCCCTTTGGGGTGAGCGATGCCAACCCCCCCTACCTGCAGCCCCGGGCTGACTCAGCCGCCGCGGAGCCGCCCGGGGGGGGTCCCGGCGTGCCGGGGCGGGGGCTGCCCGGGGCCCCGCATTCCTCCTGCGCCTGGGCTTTGAGTCAGCGCCCGGCCCGCCCGGACGTGCCCGCGCTGCCGGCCCCGCATTGCTCAGCTTCCCGGCACTCCCTGCCCGCCGGCGCTGCCCTGGGGACAGCGGGACTTGTCCCTGTCCTCGCTGGTGGCTGCGCTGAGAACTGGTCAGCTCGTTACAGCGGTGCCCTGTCCCCGCCCGTGTCACTGGGATGGGGACAGGTGGGTTTGTCCCTGCACTTGCTGATGGGTCCTGCTGTCGCTGGGATGGGGACATCGGGATTTGTCCCCGACCTCGCTGGTGGCCCTGCTGAGGACTGGCCAGCTCATGACCCCAGTGCCCCGTGACCAGCTCGGGGTGCCGTGTCCCCCCCCCCCGTGTCCCCTCCATGTCCTGGGTGCCGTGTCCCCCCCCGTGTCCCGCCTGCCAGAGGGACGCACTTCCTCCCCAGCACGGCCACCTCCACGCCCTTGTCCTGGCGCTCCCGAAGGACTTCCCGGCGGAAAGGCTGGCCCTTCCGGAGCCCTCCGGCCATGCCAGCTGCCCCTGCCAGCACCCAGCCCCACGCCAGGGCCACGGGACCTTGCTTGCGGTCCCCGGCATCTTCCCTTGGGGCGGGGGGCTCAAGTGGGTGGGGGTCCCTTCAGCATCACCTGAAGGAGCTGGGGGGCACATCCAGCCTGGAATGCCAATGTCCCCCCCATGGCACTGCTGTCACTCAGCCGGGCCATCCCTGCCCTTCCTGGGGGGACGTCACCCCCGGGAGGTGCTGCCTGTCCTGGGACACCCCGGTGCTGCCCAGGCCCCCCCAGGATGAGGGGTGTCTGTCCTGGACGAGGGGTGTCCATCCATCCCAGCTCCCCCTCCCCGCTCCCGGGGGGGGTCTGTCCCCTGTCCCCTGTCCCCTGTCCCCTGTCCCTTGTCCCGGCATTCCCTGGCGCGGGAGCTCGGCCCTGTCCGCCAGACACGCCGCAGCTGTGCCGGGGCTGCGATCAAAGGTTGGCCGGGAAGGGCCGGGGGTGTTTACACAGACGGGGGCCCCGGGGCTGGGCTGGGGGTGCTCAGCAGCCCCCCCCTCTTGTTTTCCCCGCCAGCACAGCGAGGTCTGGGGGACTCACTGCGACCCCCTCGTCCCGCACCCCACATGTGCCGGGCTGGGGGCTCGGCCAGGCTGGGATGGGGTCTGGGAAGGAGTGGGGGAGCAATGAATCCGTCAGTCTGTCCCTGAGGCCTTTCGGGGTCSCTGTGTCCCCTTCCAGCTCCGGAGATGGGGCTGCCCCTGTTATTTGGGGGTGTCAGGGTGTGACGAACTCCAGCGAGGCAGCTCCGGTTCCCCCTGAGCGCCCCCTCCCCAGGGCACCCGCCTGGCTCCGCACCCCACAATGAGTTGGAGGGGTTTGGGGGGCTGCACCTGCTCCCCCCCATCACCCACCCACTTGCCCCCCTTTCTGCCCCCCAGGCTGCTGGTGGGGGCCCCCCAGGACGCGGAGCCGGTGAACRGGACCCGGACGGGCGCCGTGTACGCCTGTCCCCTGAGTGCCCTGACCCGCGACTGCCAGCGCCTGGCCATCGAGCTCAAGGGTGGGTGACCCCCCGGGCTGTGGGACCACCCCAAACCCCCCCAGGAGTGGGGACCCCCTCTCAGGCCGGCTCTCCCCCTGCAGATGAGCCGGACAAGGCCATCATCGAGCACATGTGGCTGGGGGTGACAGTGGCCAGCCAGCGGCAACCGGCGGGGAGGGTGCTGGTGAGTCCGGGGGCACCGCGGGGCTTTGCACACCCAGAGCCCGGCTCCTTGCACACCCAGATCCCAGTGCTTTACACACACACACTCCTGGGGTGACCCTTCGCCTTTGGGGTGTCCCCTGGCCCTCAGTGTCCCCGCTGTCCCCAGGCCTGTGCCCAGTGCTACAC
>RAHM01000265.1:447009-479099 GCA_003713295.1 Parotia lawesii
GGAAGGAAGGAAGGAAGGAAGGAAGGAAGGAAGGAAGGAAGGAAGGAAGGAAGGAAGGAAGGAAGGAAGGAAGGAAGGAAGGAAGGAAGGAAGGATAAATAGGAAGGATAAATAGGAAGGAAGGAAAGATAAATAGGAAGATGGGGCACCTCAAATCCCTGGGGGTGCTGACCCCCGCTGCGGGGCACCCCTAAACCCTCCCTGGCCGAGCTGGGATGTGCCAGCAGGCCGCTGTCCCCAGGCTGGTGCCACGTCCCTCTCCCTGGGGGCTGCCGGGGAGGGGCTGGCTGGGCCTGGCAGATGTCCCTGGAGGGGCCCCGGCCCCGCGGTGCCGCCGGAGCGAGTGGATTAGGGATAACACACGGGGATAAAGCCTGGCCACAAAGGGTATTAGGGACGAGTGTCAGGGGACAAAGCCCGGTGGCACCCACGGACGGGCAGGACCCACCCGAGTGGCACCCAGGGGTGACAGGGAGGAGCAGGGCGGGGGACACACCAATGTCCCCCTGTCCACAGGAAGTCCCTGGGGGGCTGTGGGGTTCCCTGCTCGTCCTGCTGTGCCCCCCACCCTGTCCCCATGTCCTGGGGGATTTGGGATGTGTGGGGGCCTGGAGGGGGTTCCAGGGGAAGGGGCTGGGCTGTGCCCCCAGTGCTGGGCTGGGTGGGGGTCCCCAATATCCCCCACCCCCCCCAGTGGGTTTGGGGGGCTCAGCATCACCCAGGCAGGGGTCTGGGGTGCTCGGACACCTGAGTACCCACCCCACCCACCCCCACACAGGGCCCCTCTCCCCCACGCTGAGAGGCTTTGGGGTGAGCAGAGCACCCCAAAAATCCCATCCACAGGGTGAGCAGAGTGCCCCAAAAACCCCTCCATGGCCAGGGCACCTTTCCCAAGGCCGGGCCAGCCGGATCCCGGGGGAGCACGGCCCCCCTCGGCACGCAGCCCCCCAGCACACGGCCACCCCTGTCCCCCGGCCGGGCCACGGCGGTGGCTGTCCCCCGTCCCAGGTGGGGCCACCCACCCGCTCTGACTCAGAGCCAGAATATAGGCCGGGCTCTAAAAATAACCCGGCCCCGGCACAAAGCAACCGCTGCTCCTGCGGTCGGGGGGATCCGAGCGGGAGGGAACACCCCAAAAATAGCTGCACGGCCCCTTAATCCCCCTCCCCATCCCGGGTGGGGACCCCGAACCCCGCAGGATCCCTGCCGGGAGCGGGGGGTGCTGCCGCCCACCCGGCCACGCTGCCGAGGCACTTCCCCTTCCTTCCTCCCCTTCCTCCCCTTCCTCCTCTGCCTCCACTTCCCGAAACCGTCCTGGGCACCGCGCTGGGCACACGGGGGGGGCACGCCGCCCCCATCGCCCCCCTGTCCCCAGGGACCCCCGGGCTGGGAGGAGCCCCGGCCCCGAGGGATGCCCGGGACCGAGGGTGGCCCGGCCCCGGCCCCCAGCACCTCACGCCGGGGTATTTCGGGCATCCCCACCCAAAATATCGAGCGGTTTTGGCCCGGCCTGGGCTCCACAGGGGGCTGGCAGCTCGTGCTGTGCCTGGCCCACCCCAGCGGGCCCCGGTGCCACCTGTCCCCACCACACCGGCCCTGGGGGTCCCTCTTTTAAGGGGGGATCCCCCCATGCCCAGGCATGGCCCTTCATCAACCAGCTCATCAACCAGGCCCAGGCCCCGCTTCCCCCAGCACAGGGACAGGGACAGGGACAGGCAGGATTCCATGTCCCATGGGGGCACAGGGGGTGGGGACACAGACCCCCAGCCCCCTTTTCTATCCCCACCAAAGGGGTGATTTTGTGGGGGTCACATACCCCAGTCTGAGCTGCCCATCACCCTGGGGTGCCCCTCACCCAGGTACCCCTCACCCTGGGGTACCCCTCACCCCGGTACCCCTCACCCCGGTGCCCCTCACCCTGGGGTACCCCTCACCCCGGTACCCCTCACCCCGGTGCCCTCCCTCCCTCCCCAGCCGCCCCATGCCCCGCCAGGCTCACCTGGATGGGCGCCGTGCTGAACTGGATCTTGCGGTTGGGGACGGGCTCCTCTTCCTCGGACAGCCCCGGGATCTCCACACAGCCCGACTCGGGCTCGTACAGCCCTTCGGCCTCRTCCTCCTCCTCCAGCCCGCTGCCCCCCGAGTCCTCCCCAAGCCCGCTGTAGGCACTTATGTCCACCAGGTCCGCCTCGGAGAAGTCCTCCTTCTTGGCCTCCTCGGAGCCATCGCCCTCCTCCGCCCGCTCGCCCTTGACGCCCTCCTCGCCCGCGGCCACCCCCGAGCCCCCGTCCAGCCGGGGGGCTGCGGCCGCCGGACCCTCGTCCCCTTTGGCCGGCTGGGGCGCGGGCACCGCTTCACCCGCCACCGCTGCCTCCTCCTCCTCTTCCTCCTCCTCGCCCTCTCCGCTCTCCTCCACCTCCACGGGCTTGATCTTGCAGACCTCCTGCACCCTYGGCGCGGCCGCCGCTTCCTTCTCCGCCGGCCGCCCGCTCTTCCCCGCTGCCTTCTCCTCGTCCGGTGGCCGGGCACGGGCCGGGGCGGCGTGGCCATCACCCGGGCGTGCGGCCTCGGTGCCGGGCGCGAAGACCCTCGGCCGCTTGGCCACCACCTTGGCGTTGAGCGGCCCGGCCGCCCTGCCCTGCGCCTTGTGCAGGTTGTTCCTCAGGTCGGCCTTCTCGAAGACGGCGCTGAGCTGGCTCACGGTGGGCGACACGGCGTCGGCGTCCAGCTTGTCCAGGGACTCGGTGCTGCCGTTGAACCTCACCACCACGTCCAGCTTGCGGTCCTGGAAGCCGGCGCGCTCCTTGCGCAGCAGCAGCTTGGTGGTGGTGGCCTTCTCCTGCGGGCTCCTCTCGAAGATCTTGCGGGTCTCCTGCAGCTTGGAGAAGGGTTTGTCKGGCTTGGAGTCGAAGCGGCTGACGCGCTCCGAGACGCTGGTGCCCAGCTTGAGGAGGCTGCCCTGGTCCACGGCGTCACCCAGGCTGCCGGCGCGGGGCAGGGACAGGCGCACCGGCTTCTCCTTGGCCTTGGCCAGGTCGCAGGCGCCCTCGGGGCCGGGCGCCGTCCCCATCTGCAGGAACATGTTCTTGATCCGATGCACGTTGGAGCCATACTTCTTCCCGCGGCTCTTCTTGCCGTCCTCGCCATCGGCCTCCTTTGTGGGCGCCAGGGCCTGGATGGTGGCCTCGTAGGCGTTCCGGTGCGGGGACGCGCTGCGCAGCCCCCCGGCCCCCGCCGCGCCCCCGGCCGAGGGGGACCCCCCGGCCCCGCCGGCCTCGGTCCTCAGCATGGTCCCGGCGCCCGCATCGCTCGCCGCCACCGCCGCCGCTGCCCCCGGCCCCGCTACAGCGCCATGGGCGGGGGGCTGTGCCGGGGGGCTGTGCCGGGGGGCAGCGCTGCCCCGGCCCGGTCAGGCCATGGCCATCCCGCGGGCCCCTCCGCCGCGGCGCTTCTTCCTTCCTGCCTTCCTTCCTCCCTCCTCCTCCTCCTCCTCCTCTTCCCCTTTCTGCGCGCCGGTGATGGAGCCGCCGCCGCCGCCGCCGCCGCGCTCTGCCCGCCCCGCTGCCCGCAGAGCCCTCTGGGTCTGAGCAGCGCTCGCTCTTCCTCTTCCTCAGCCGCGCTTCGGCCTCAGCGCCGCCGCCGCCGCCGCAGCCCGGCCATGGGGACCCCCGCGCGTCCCCTGCGGTCCCCTCCCCACGCCCGCACCGGGGTCCCCTCCCTGCGGCGGGGCCCCCCCGGCAGCCGCGCTGTGCAGTGTGGGGCCCCCCCCGCCGGCTCGGCCGCTGGTGCCACCCCCCAGCTCTGTCCCCGTGTGTCCCCCGCTTCTGTCCCCGTGTGTCCCCCCCCAGTTCTGGCCCCACGTCCCCCTCCGGCTCTGTCCCCATGTCCCCGTCCCCAGATCTGTCCCTGTGTGTTCCCCCAGCTCTGTCCCCGTGCCCCCCCGAGCTCTGTCCCCATCTCCCCCCACCCCCACCAGTTCTGTCCCCATCTCTCCCCCAGCTCTGTCCCCGTGTCCCCTCAGTCTCGTCCCTTTACCCCCCAGGTTTGTACCCACCCCCCTGGATCTGTCCCTACATCCCCCCCCATCCTGTCCCCACATCATCCCCCATCCTTCCCTCATATCCCCCCGAATTTGTCCCCGTGTCCCCCCATCCTGTCCCCGTGTCCCCCCATCCTGTCCCCATGTCCCCCCCAAGTTCGGACCCACATCCCCCCGCGTTATCCCCGTGTCCCCCCACTTTGTCCCCACGTCCCCCCCATCCTGTCCCTGTGCCCCTTCCGGGTCTGTCCCCGTGTCCCCCTGCTCCTGTCCCTGTGTCCCCTCAGTTTTACCCACGTGTCCCCTGCTCCCCCTCCCCGGGACCGCCCCACACCCAGAGCCCCCCAAACTCCGGGTGTCCCGCGGTGTCCCCACGGGACCCCCTTTACTCCCTGTCCCCCCAGTCCCTCCCGGGGGCGCAGCACATCCCCCGCCACTGCCACTGCCACTGCCACTGCCACTGCCACTGCCACTCCGTGGTGGCGGGAGGGGACACTGCGACAGGGGGCCCGGAGGGGGGGTACGGTGCTGCTCCCCCCTTTCTGCACGGCCGGGGGATATTTTGGGGGGTTATTTGGGGTTTTTTGTCTTCCCTCTGGGTGCCTGAGGGCGGGGGCGGGGGGGGGGGGGGGGAGACCCGACCCCCGTGGCCGTGTTGGGGGTCTCTGCTGTGCGGGAGGGGGGGGACAGGGTGGGGACACCCCGGTCCCCAATGTGGGGAGCGCACGGGCAGCAGGACCCTGCGGCTGTGTGCGGTTGTCCCCTCCCCGTGTCACCCAAGGCATCTCCCGGCCCTTTGTGCGTGACGAGCCGTGACGCGACACGGGGGGCGGCCCCCCACGACCACCCCCTCCCCTCCCCTCCCCTTCCCCTTCCGCCGCTGCCATCGCCCCCCCCCCCGGCAGGGCCCCGTCGCTGCCACCCCCCTCTGTCCCAGCGCCCTCCCCTCGTGTCCCTGTCCCCACGCAGCGCCGCGGCCGCCCCCGGCTGTGCACACGCGTGTTCCCGTCCCGCCGGTGGCCATGCCGGGGGGGGGCCTCAGCTGTCCCCAGGTGTCCCCAAGCGTCCCCCCACCGCCGTCCCACTACCCCTGAGTGGGGGCACTGGGACGAGCCCACCCTGGGGACACCTCGGGACCCCTCCGAGGGACACGGGAGCCCCTCGGTGACAGGAGGTGGCGGTGGAGGGGTGTCCCCTGTGGGCCCCCCCCSGAGGGCCCCCCCGGCCCGGGCGGCCCCGCTGCCGCCGTCAGTCAGCGCTGGCCCCGTTCCCGGCGCCGGAACATGGAGGGCCCCGAGCTGCTGCGGCTCTGGGTGCTGGCAGGCGAGTGACAGCCCTGTCACCCCCGGGGGGACACGGCCCGGCCTGGGGGACCCCCGGCAGGGAGGGGAGGGGGGACCCCGGAGGGGGGTGGGCACAGGGGGTGCAGGTGGGAGAGGGCAGGGGGGGCACAGGGCTGGGACGTGACAGAGCTAAAAAAAGCCACCGTGTCCCGGGTGCCAGCACGGTTTGGGACAGGGTGGGGGACAATGAGTGGGACTTCTGTGTGACGGCCAGGGCGCGGGAAGGTGCTGGGCCCATCCTGTCCTTGTCCCCATCCTGCGTCTGTCCCCAGGCCTGGCCTGGTCTCATCCCTGTCACCATTCCTGTCCCTGTCCCTGTCCCTGTCCCTGTCCCTGTCCCTGTCCCTGTCCCTGTCCCCATCCCTGTTCCCATTCCAGTCCTGTCCCTGTCCCCATCCCCTCCTGAACACGTCCTCCCCCTCTGCCTGGGGACACCTGGCACTGCAGGGACACGTTCCTGCCCCTCTGGGTGTCCCAGGGGTCTGTGGGCACCTGCGGCTGGTCCCGGGGGTCTCTGGGCACTGGGGAAACTGAGGCAGGGAGGGGCCGTGGTCCCAGCCCTGGCTCCAGCCCCGTGTGTGGCCACAGCCCTGGCCCTGGGGGGGTCCCGGGCCACTGTCCCCGACCACCACGTCCTCCCCGACCTCCGCCTCTCTGCCGAGACCGGAGCCATCTTCGTGCACGAGCTGGAGCGGGAGCTGTTCCTGGAGGCCTTCCCAGGGAGTGAGGATGATGATGGTGAGGGCCAGGGTGGGGGGCTGGGGATGCTAAAGGGGGGCACTGGCCAGTGGTCCACCAGGATCACCCCCACTGGGCTGTCCATCTGTCTGTCCATCCATCCCCCCCCCTCCACTCGCCACCAGTTTGGGGTCCCCCCAGCACTGCCCCACTGCCTTGGGGGTCCCTCCATGAGGGGTCCCCTCCCTTTGGGGCCACAGCTCTAAAACAGGAGCAGCACCCCAGGGACAATCCCCATTCCCTTGTGGGGACCAGCTGGACGGGGCCGGGCTTTCTGGGCGGTGTCCATCCCCACCCTCCGCGTGTCCCCGCAGCCCCTGTGACCTTCCGAGCCCACCTGTGGGACCACCCGGACCTGCCGCGGTGGCTGCGCTTCGCCCAGCGGGACCCCGGCCAGCCCGGCTTCCTGTACGGCTGCCCCCTGGCCCCCGAGCTGGGCACCCACAGCGTCCAGGTACGGCCCCCCCGCAGCCTTTGGGGTGACCCAGGAGCAGGGGTGGCCCAGCCCCGGTGTCCCCGCTGTCCCTGCAGGTGCTGGCCTACAACCGTCACACCTTCGCCACCGTGTCCCAGCGCCTCCTCATCAGCGTCATCCCCGCCCCAGGTACGGCCTGAGCGCCCCAAACCACCCGGGATTGCCCCGGCACGGCCCAGGGATGTCCCCACGGGTGCCGCCTGTCCCCGCAGGTGGGGACGCSCCGTTCCGGGCCGAGTTCCTGGTGGGGAACAGGAACGTGGAGGAGCTGCTGCCGGAGGCGGCGCGGGAGTTGTTCCTGCAGGCCTCGGCCGGGGTCTGGGGGCGCGGGGACACGCACATCATCAACATCACCTCGGCCCTGCACCGCGGCGGCCGCGTCCCGCTGCCCATCGAGGGGCGCCGCGAGGGGTACGGGCAGGGCTGGGGGGCCGGGGGTGGTCCCGGGCACACCCTCGGCCTCCCTGCGGGGGTTTCGGGGTCACCTCCAGCCCGTGCCCACCAGCGCGAAGGGTGGAGGCGAAGGTGGTTCCTGTGGGGGTCTCCTCACCGTGGGTGGGTTTCGGGGTCACCTGCCCGCAGGGTGTACGTCCAGGTGGGCTCCCACAGCCCCTTCTCGCCGTGCCTGGAGTCGGTCGTGTCCCTGCAGAGCCGCTCCCGCTGTCACCGGGGCCAGCGTCCCCTCGCCTCCTGCTCCGACACCTTCGCCCCCCACTTCTCCATCCGCTGGTGCAACCTCACCCTGGTGAGACCCCCGTGGCCCCCCCACCCCCCGACCCCCTCCGGCCCCTCCTAACCCCCCCTCCCCTGCAGCTGCACGTCTTGCCCGGCCCCACGACGCCGGGGCCGGTGTGGGGGTCCGGGGTGCTGGAGGACGGGGGGGGTTTCGAGCCCCCCACCGAGGCGGTGCCCCGGGAGCTGCTGCCCGGGTTCCTGGTGACGCTGCTGGTGCCGCTGGCCGTGGCCGCGCTGCTGTGCCTGCTCCTGGGCCACCTCATGTGCTGCCGCAGAGAGGGAGTGTGAGTCGGGGGGGTCCCCCCGGCCTGCCGGGGCATGGGGACCCYGGGCTGGGTGTCCCCTCCCCGGCGCTTGTGACCCTGGGAAAAGCCGGGGGTGGTGAGAGCCCTTCCCACCAAAATTATCAGTTTTTTTCCCTTTTTGCTCTGTTTTGTAGGGAAAAACGGGACTTGCAGACGTCTGAGTAAGTCCTGGTTGAGCTGTGGGGGTGCTGGGGGGTTGCTTTGGGGGGGGGCTGCTCTGGGATGGGCAGGAAAAGGGGACGGGGAGCAATCGGCTCTTTGGGGGTGTCACGGAGCCTAAAGAGTTGTCACGGTAGGTCCCCCCACCCCAAAGGGTCCCCCCCAGCCCCCTCCTGCCCTCCCCACCCCTCAGTGCACCCCAAACCCCCCTCAGACACGGAGTGGGGCACAAGGAGCTGCTTCACTTCTGTGGCAGCCTCTGAGGGACCCAAGAGCAGTGGGGGATCCCAAAGATGAGGGGCAGACCCCAATAACAACACGCAGACCYCAATGATGGAGTTCAGGCCTCACTTTTGGGGGACAGACCCCAATAACGGCATTCAGACCCCACTGTAGGGTGAGCAGACCCCAATGATGGGGAGCAGGCCCCGGTGACGGGGCGCAGACCCTGACTTTGGGGTGAAGATCCCAGTTTTGGGGCGCAAACCCAAGCGGTGGCTCTGCCGGCCCCACCAACGGGACACGAACCCCRAAAACGGGGCCCTAAGGGTGCGTGCCCCGCTCTCCCGCAGCATCCAGCTGGTCCATCACAGCTCCATCCACGGGGACACGCGCGAGCTGCGCCGCATGGCCGGYAGCCGGGACGTGCCCCGGCCCCTGTCCACCCTGCCCATGTTCAATGTCCGCACGGGCCAGCGCATCAACCCCATGCCCGGCCCCCGCGACGGGGCCCGCGCCCCGCTGCTCCCGCAGTGAGGGGACACCCGGGGAGCGGGGGCAGCCCCAGCGCTGGGAAAGGGGGGCCCGGGTGGCTTCTGGGGGGGACAAAACCCCGGCAGCGCCAGGAGGAGTTGGGGTGTCCCCAGCTCTGCCCGGCGGATTTGGGGTGTCCCCGCTTTRGGGTGAATTTTGGTGATTAAATTGACTCTTTAGGGATGAAATGAGGCTTTTCTGCTTTATTTGCGGGGTGGGGTTTGGGGTGCTCGGCCACCACCCCCCATCAAAGATTTGAACCCCCYGTAAGGGCTGGGATGACTCCGAGTGACCCCCCCAGCCCTGTGGGGGGACAGGGGAGCGGGATGGGGTCGGGGATTGGGACAAAGGGGGGGACACACTCCCAGAGCCCCGCGGTGGCCCCCCCAAACCCCTCCAGCTCACCTGGGTGTCCGTGTCCGGCAGGATCCCGCCCGGAGCCCCCGAACGCTCCGCGCTCTCCGCACAGCCCCGGGCATCCCTCCCGGCGCCCCCAGGACCCCTCCCCGCCCCCCAGGAGTCCCCCAGCCCAGCCCCTCCGAAGAAAGAGGCCCTTTCACAGCCCCCCCGGCCCGGGCGGCGCCAGGTGGGGGAGAGGAAAGCGCGGGGGCCCCGCAGGAACAAGGGGAGCCATTGATGGGTCGGAGAGGGGCGGCTCTGAGGGCTCGGCCCGCGGCCCCGGGGCCGGGGGGGTCCCCGCCTGCCCCCCGTCATGGGGAGGGGGCACAGAGTGGGCACAGCACCCCCCCGGGCACCCGCTGGAGGGGTGGGGGGCTCGTAGTGGGGCACCCCCACACTGGAGCAGCCCCCCACCCCTCTGCCGCAGTTTTGGGGCGTCTCTTTGTGCCCACCCCATTCCCCAGCTCTCCCTTTTGGGGGTCACCCTGAGCTGAGCCCCCCCAGTGTCCCCAGCCTGGCACCGGCTGCCCCTCAGCCCTTCCTCCCCTCGACCCCCGCTCCCCATTTGGGGAGGGGACACAGACCCCCCCCAAATCCCTTCCACTGTGGGATCCCAGCGGCTCTACCCCCCAAACCCTCCCACCGGGGGGGCGGATCCCCCCTTCTTTCCTCCCCCTCCTCATCCCGGGATGGGGGGGTGGGAGAGGAGGAGGAGGAGAGGTGGGAGGACGGGCAGGGACCGGAGCGCAGAACTCGCCGGGAGCAGAGCGGGATGAGCCGGGATGAGAGCGGGATCGGGGACGAGGAACTCCCAACATCACCCACCCAGGACCCCCCCCGAGCCCCCCGAGAGCGGCGCAGAGCAGCCCGAGGTTGGTTGGATCATTTCACATGCCTTTATTTCAGCAGTCAGAAAAAAAAAAAATCCATTTAAAAAAAAAAAAAAAAAGAAGAAGAAGAAAACCCCAAAACCACTTAAAATTATTATTAATTAATTATTACTATTATTATACATTATACAAACTAGGTACAAGCCCCGGGAAAAGCCGGAGCAGCCGCCGGGAGGTGCGCCCGGCAAAGGGAGTGGGTTCGTGCCCCTCCGAGCCCGGGGAGGATGCGGGGATGGAGGGATGGGTGCGTGGATGGATGGATGGATGGATGGATGGAGGGTGGGATGGATGAATGGATGGATGGATGGATGGATGGAGAAAAAGCTGCTGGAAGATGAGAGCGGAGCTGAAGTTCCACCTGCTCGGCCTGGAAAATCGATTTATCCCTTTTTTCCCTTGGAATTCTATGGCTCTTGCTTTGCGGGATTTGCTCGTGGGGTGATGGAGGTGGCGGGGGGTGGGGAGGGGGGAGTAGCACCTTTGGAAAATTCCCGAGTGGAGCTGAGCAGCAAAAAAAAAAAAAGAGGGAAATAAACCATAAAATAGAGGGGAGTTAAGACAGACCAAGCTGAGACCTCTTTGGAGGTTGTAGCACCAGGCGGTCCCGGGGTCGGGTGTTCCGGGGCCAAAATTAAAGAGAATATTTAAAAATAACAATAAAAAAAAAACCCCAAAACCAGGATAAAAATCCTGAGGGAAAGAAACCTCCAAAGGAAAATCAAAATAAGAGAACGACAGAGCAACCAAAGAGAAAAAGGGGAGGGAATACGAGGGGGGAAATTAGCACCTTTGCTCTGAACCTGGCAGGAAAGTCCCGGCACGGCTGAAAAGCTCCAAACGAAGCTAAAAGAACAAAAAGAACCCCAAAAACTCAGACTCGAAAAGACGATGAAACACCCCGAGAGTGGTGAGGTAGCCATCCGGACAGGGGGGTCAGCGCAGGGCCGGAGCTGCTCCGCGGCGGGGGCTCCCCCGGTGGGCCTGGGAGCGAATTGGTTTTGCTGCCTGAATAAAAATAAAATGAACAACAAACAACAAACGAACAAAAAAAAAAAAAAAAACCATAATAAAAAATAACCAGAAGGAAAGGAAACCGAGAGAACTCAAAATCAGCCTTATCCGAATAAAAAATAAGGAGGAGAGGGGAGAGAAAGAGGGAAAACAAGGGGGGAAAAGCAAATTATAACCAGGAATTCAACATCTTCCTCGCAGCAACAATTAAAATTCTAATGAGATGCAAGAAGCAAAGGGGCTGGGGAGGGCCTGGGGGTCCCGGGGGGCTCGGGGACCCTTTGGGAAGCTGAGCTTTGCCATCTCCGGGGCTGAGGAATGAGGGGGGGGCAAGCAAGCGAACCCACTTCCTGGTGATTTTGTTTGAAAAAGTCATTTATTTGTATTTTTTATTTGGTTTTTTTTTTTTTTTTTGGTTGAATGCTTTTTTTTGGGAGGGTTTTTGAGGTTTTTCTCTTACGGCAACGCAACCGGAGTTGTTTTAGAGACGCTGGATAGAAACCGACACAAATTCAAGTCCATGTGAAATTTTCTCCTTTTTTTTTTTTTTGGCTGGTTTTTTTTTTGTGGTTTTTTTTATTATTATTATTATTTTTATCATTATTATTACTCTCTCCTGTCACGCGTGGGGCGTCCGGGGTTACAAGAAGCAGACGGGGCCGATGTCGATGCCGAATTCCTGGTCCGGAGCGCCGACGTCCATAGGAGCCAAATCGATGATGGGCAGGCGCGAGGTCTTCGTCGTCTTGTACTCGATGACTGTCTTGCCCCAGGCGCCCGTGTGACTCTGCGGGGACACCGACCACGGTCACCCCCCGTCCCCAGGGCGTGTCCCCCCTCCCCGCCGCGCCCCGGCTCCGGCACCCACCGTGCAGCCGTCCTCGGTGACGCCGTAGGTGAAGCGGCTGTTGCCCTCGGCGCGGATCTCGATCTCGTTGGCGCCCTGCAGCAGCAGGGCCTTCTTGAGGTTGCCGCTGGCCTGGTCCATGTAGGCCACGCTGTTCTTGCAGTGGTAGGTGACGTTCTGGGCGGCCTCGGTGGCCATGAGGCGCAGGAAGGTCAGCTGGATGGCCACGTCGGCCGGGTTGGAGCCCTCGCCGCCGTACTCGAACTGCGGGGAAGGGACGTCGGTCACCRCGGAGCCGCTCCGGCCCCGCYGTCCCCGCGCCCCCGCGGCCGCCGGGCTCACCTGGAAGCCGTCGCTCATGGTCTCGCCGAACCAGACGTGTTTCTTCTCCTTGGGGTTCTTGCTCAGGTACCAGTTCTTGCGGGCGATGGACGCCTGGGTCGGGTACACGCACGTCTCGCCCGTCTCCAGGTTGCAGAAGACCTTGATGGCGTCCAGGTTGCAGCCTTGGTTGGGGTCGATCCAGTACTCGCCTGAGGGGACAGGGACGGGGTCAGGGGTGGGGGAAGGAGGGGGATGGAGGGGAGGGACAGCCAGAGGGATGGGAGTGAGGAACAGCCAGGAGGGAACAGGGGAGGAGCAGCCAAGAGGGATGGGAGTGAGGAATAGCCAGGAGGGGTGAAGAATGAGGGTGAGGAACAGCGCCAGGGGATGGAGAATGGAGGCGAGGAGCAGAGGGACGGGAGCTGAGAGATGAAGGATGTGAGAGACCGAGGATGAAGGGAGGAAGGAGGAAGGTGAGGAGCAGCCATGGGAGATGAGGAGGGAGGTGAGGAGGGGAAAGGAGGGAGCTGGGGGAGGAGCGTGGAGCAGCCACAGGAAAAGAGGAAGAAGGAGAGGAGCAAACGGGAGAGGGAGRGACGGAGGATGGAGGACGGAGGGTGGAGGATGGAGGGGAGAGCTGACAGGAGAGACAGGACAGAGGAGGGGAGGTGAGGATGAACCGGGGGGTGGAGGAAGGACAGAGATGAGGAGCAGTAGAGCGGACAGAGATGGAGGTGAGAGCCCCGAGGGGCCGGCGGGGACCGGGGGGGACACCGACCGCTCTTCCAGTCGCCGTGGCACATCTTCAGGTCGCGGCAGGTGCGGGCGGGGTTCTTGCGGGTGCCCTCGGGGCTGCGGATGTTCTCGATCTGCTGGCTCAGGCTCTTGAGGGTGGTGTCCACCTCCAGGTCGCGGTCGCGCATCACGTTGGCGTCATCGGCCCGGTAGTAGCGGCCGCCGTCGTGGGCCTTCTCCTGGGGCGGCTGGGGCAGGAAGCTGAAGTCGAATCCGCCGCTGGGGGGGCCGGGAGGACCGGGGGGCCCGGGGGGGCCGGGGGGACCCTGCGGGAGGAGAGGAGGAGGATGGTGATGGAGGAGCGGGCGGTGAAGGCGGGCGGCTCCGGAAGGGCGGAGGGGTCGGGACGTACGACGGGGCCGACGTCGCCGGTGCGGCCGCGGGGGCCGGGGGGGCCGATGGGGCCGGGCAGCCCGTTCAGACCGTCCTTGCCAGCAGCACCAGCGGAGCCGGGAGGACCCTGCGGGACAGGAGGAAAAGGTGAGCGTGGCCGTGCAGCCCGGACAGAGCCGTCCCGTCCAGCCCCGACCCACGTCCCCACAGGAAACGCGATGGCGGTGGGGACCCCCCGCCCCCCCTGCGGTGCCACGGCCGTGGCCGGATGTCACAGCTCATCCCGGGACTCACTCGGGGACCGGCGGGACCAGAAGCACCAGAAGGACCTTGTTCACCAGGAGAGCCCTGTGACAATCGAGGAGGAAGAAGAAGCGACATCAGAGGTGACATCAGCGTCTCGTGCTGCCTCCAGGGCGTGCGGCAGCGCCCGCGGTCACCGTCACCCCACGGGACTTACGGGAGGACCRGGTGGGCCCTGGAGACCGGAGAAGCCTCTGTGACCCTTCATGCCTCTGTCACCTTGCTCACCGGCTTCACCTTTGTCACCACGGGGACCTTGCGGACCCTGCAGGAGAAGGAGGAGGAGGAGGAGGAGGAAGATGAGTTGAGTGAGGTCCAGGCCAGTCACTGTCCCCACGCCTGTGGGGACACAGAGGCACCGAGGAGGAGGGAGCAGAACATCACTTACAGCAGGACCACGAGCACCAGCAGGACCAGGGGGGCCAGCGGGACCTTGGGGACCCTGGGACAGGAGAGAAGGGGACAGGTTAGAGCGTCCTGCACCTCGTGCTGCTGCTGGCTTGGGGCAGAACCACCCTGAGATGCCCAGGGACCCCCGAGAGGGGGGGTGGCACCCCTGGCATTGCCCTTTGCAGGGGGGTGGCACCTCCGGCTTCCTGGGGAAGCTCCTTCCAGCAGCAAGAGCTGAGCCTGGGGCCAGACCCCAGAACGGGGCCCGTTTGGGGTGTCCCCGGCCCGGGGGGTGCCAGGGGGGCTCTGGGCAGAGCATCACTTACGGTCTCACCGCGATCTCCGTTCTTGCCAGCAGGACCGACGGGGCCGGGGGCACCGGGGGCACCGGGAGCACCAGGGGGGCCGGCGGGGCCAGTCTCACCACGATCACCCTGTGAGGAGGAGGAGGAGGAGGAGGAGAAGGAGGAGGAAGAGGAAGAAGAGAGGTCAGTGTGGTCCAGCACTGCCCCATCACCCCTCCCGTGCCCCCTCAGAGCCCACTCACCTTGGGACCAGCAGCACCATCACGGCCGGGGGCACCTTCAGCACCGGGAGAGCCCTACGGGGAGCAGAGACCCTCGTTAGGGGTGGGGGGGCACCGGGGGTCTCACTGAGCCCCCCGCGGGCAGCGCCCATCGGTGCCCTGAGCGGGCACGCCCTCAGCACGGGGCGGTCCGTGCCCCCCAGCCCCCACGGTCACTCACTCACCTCGCGTCCGGCTTCTCCGGGGGGTCCGGCCAGGCCGGGGGGGCCCATGGGGCCGGGGGGGCCGCGCTCGCCGGGGGAGCCGGAGGGACCTTGTTTGCCGGGTTCACCCTGAGGGGGGACACAACGGGGGGGGTCAGACACCGCCGGACACCCACCCCGGGGGGGGACGGTGTCCTCGGTTCCCGGGAGCCCCCGGTACTCACGGAGGGGCCGGGCAGCCCAGGGAAGCCTCTCTCGCCTCTCTGTCCGGGGAGACCAACGACACCGCGCTGGCCGGCGATACCTTGGGGTCCGGGGGTGCCGGGAGCGCCCTGCGGGGACGAGCAGCGCCTCAGGGCGGTGGCAGCGGCGGGCGTCACCCCCGCGGCGGAGGGGACGGCGAGAGGGGGTGACCCGCGGAGGGGTCTGGGCAGGGCGGTCACTCACGATGGGGCCGTCAGCGCCGGGGGCTCCCTTCTCGCCGGGGGGGCCGGGGGGGCCGGCGGGTCCCGGCTCTCCGGGGCGGCCAGCGGGGCCGGTCTCACCGCGGGGTCCTTTGCCACCTTCCTTCCCGCTGGGGCCGGGCGGGCCGGGGAGGCCGATGTTGCCCTGCGCGGGGGGGAGGCGGTGCCGTCAGGCCGGGACCCCCCCGCTGCCAGCTGAGGGGCGGCCGGGGGTGTCCCGGAGCCAAGCGGGACAGGGCGGCCGCGTTCAGCACCGGGATGGTGCCCAGCACCTCCCGCCCCCTGCCCCCAGCACCAGCCCCCCACATCTCCCCCCCAGGGGTACTCACAGAGGGGCCGGGGGGTCCAACTCTTCCAGCAGCACCAGGGAAACCAGTAGCACCCTGGAAGGGAGGAAAGCGGGAGTCAGTGGGGCTGAATCCAAAGGTCCGGGGGACAATTCCCTGTCTGGGAGTCACCACAGGGAAGCCCGGTGGGCAGGAGGAGAGTGCCCACCTGGGGGCTGATTTTGGGGGTATAAAAGCAACCCCTCCCCCTTTTCCGCTCTATCCTCTGCTGGGATGAAGCCACCCCACTCTGCTGCCATCCCCAGACGGTTTTGGGGGAGCAGAGCTAAAGAGCTAAAGCACCTCGGGGGTGTTCACACCCGGGGGGGGGTCCCCGGACTCCCCCAAACGCCCCCTCCCCGCAATACCGGTACTTACAGGGGGTCCAGCGCTTCCGCGAGCACCTTTGGGACCGGGAGCACCAACAGCACCCTGGGGGGAGGAGGAGGAGGAGGAGGAGAGGGGTGAGCCGCGCTGTGGGGCTGCACCCCGGGCAGTGCGGGGGGTGAGGGGGGGCACTTACAGCAGGTCCAGGAGCACCAGTGGGGCCGGCAGGGCCAGGAGGACCGGCGTCACCCTTGGCTCCAGTATCTCCAGTTTCACCTTTAGCACCAGGCTGGCCGTCGGCTCCCTGCGGGACAGGGGGACAGGGTCAGTCCGGGGGGCTCAGCACCACCCTGGGGGGCAGGAGCGGACCCCCGGGCGGGGGGAGGCGAGGCCGTCGCACTCACAGGGGGGCCAGCAAATCCAGCAGGACCGGGAGGGCCGGGCTCGCCGCGGTCACCCTGGGAAAGAGAGACGGGAGGGAACAGCGTGAGACAAGCAGGGGACGGCCACCACGGCCACCAAGGAGTGGCCACCCACGGCAGGGCCATGTCCGAGGGTGGGGGACACTTACGGGAGCACCACGAGCACCAGTGGGACCAGCAGGACCGGGGGGACCGGCTTCACCCTGGAAAAGGGGAGGAAAAACAAAAAAAAAGAGATCAGRGCTGTGGCGAGGAGGTGGCGGTGGCTGCCTGGACACGTCTGTCCCTGCGGGACGTCCCTACCTTGTCACCGGGAGCACCAGCGGGGCCGGGGGGGCCGATGGGACCGGTCAGACCTCGGAGACCGTCCTTGCCAGGAGCGCCATCAGCACCTTTGGGACCGGGGTCACCCTGGGGGAGGGACACGAGGGTGGGTTACAAGGACAGGTCCCTTGCGGGGGTTCACCCCTCTCTGCACTGAGACATCCCTGGCTCTTCATCCTGGCTGGGACAGGCTGGGACCATCCTCCTCCTCCTCACGAGAGCTGGGCTCTCACTGAGGGATTGTCCCCAAGGGATGGGGACAGAGGTGACACAGAGCATCCCCTCCCCAGGACGCTGCTGCCACACATCCAGCCCCTAGGGGATGATGAGGGGAGCACAGGGATGGTGGGGAACAGGTGACCAAGGGGGACCCCAGGGCTTTGGGGACACCCGGGGTTTGGGGACACGTACTCTGTCACCCTTGGCGCCTGGCAGGCCGGCAGCACCACGCTCTCCGGGCATACCCTGCAGACCGGGGGGCCCTTGGTTTCCGGGGGCTCCGGGAGCACCAGCATCACCCTGGGAAAGAGGGAAAACGGGGGTTAGTGAGATCCCAGCACAGCAAATCCATCCCGGCCTCAGCCCCAGCCCAGGGGGTGAAGCCAAACCCAGCCACCTTCACACCCGCGCCCCACAAGCTGGGGACAGTCCCCGACGCTCCCCGCCTGGCACCTACCTTAGCACCATCGTTACCGGGAGCACCGTTAGCACCACGAGGACCTTGGGGACCGGGGGGGCCTTGGACACCACGTTCTCCAGGGAATCCTCTCTCACCCTGGGGAGGGGAGGCAGGAGAGGGCCCGAGGCCGTCAGGGGGGTTTGGGGCACTTTGGGGTGCCGAGAGTTCAGGGGGACACGGAGGGGTTCAGCTTACCCTGGCACCGGCGGGACCGGGGGCTCCGGCATCTCCAGGGACACCCTGAGCGGGAGGGAGAGGGTGACGAGTCAGAGGGGAACGGGTGGCACTGGGGACACTGGGGAYGGGCAGAGGGGTCCCAGGGGTCCCTCATTCCCTGGGTAGGGCTGGGATTCCCACTGCTCCCCCACTGCATGGAGGACGTCACATGGGGGTGCCCTGGGGGGACCCCACCAGCAGCCCCTGATGTGACCAGGACAGGGGCGATGGGGAGGGGRCAGGAGGGTCCCCAGTGCCCGCACTCACCTGCTCACCGGGCTTGCCAGCCTCGCCGGGGGGGCCAGCGGGGCCGGGCAGACCCTGGGGAGGAAGAAGAGGAGCCATGAGCCACCACGGAGGGACGAGGGAGATGTCACCCGCACCCTGTGTGCTTTGTCCCCCTGGCGGGGAAGGGGACACCCCTCACCTGGAAGCCAGGAGCACCAGCGGGACCTTGTTCACCTCTTTCTCCAGCGGGACCCTGGGGGGCACAGGACAAGCATGGAGCGGGGGGGCAGRTGGCTCCCGAGCCCCTTGTCCGGTGGCCGGGTGTGGCCGTGGGCGGCCGCGGGCTGGGGGATACTCACGGCAGGGCCGGGGGGACCTTGGGCACCGGTTTCACCGTCTTTGCCAGCAGCGCCCTGGGGAGGAGGGAGAGGAGGGTGCTCAGAGCGGCCCCCGCACGGCTCTGTGTCCCCCCCCGGGCTGGGCGTGGGCCTGGACACGGCCACGGGATCCTTCGAAGGCCGGGAGACACCGCGGCGAGCTGCCCGCGGCCACGTCACCCGGCTGTCCCCGCTCCAACACCGCCGGTAGCCACCGGGACGGGATCCCGAACACCTCATCCCGCTGCGGCCTCGGGCCCGGCGCCTTCCCTGCCCCGCTCGGCCACCTCACACCCCATTCACACCCCATTCACACCCCGTCCCGGCTGTCCCGTGCCAGAGTGGCCCTCCCTGCCACCCCGCGCTGGGGCGGTGCTCCCCGCCACCCTCCCTGTCACCCCGCACCACGGTGACCCTCTGTGTCACCTCACACCGGGGTCACCCTCCCTGTCACCTCCCCCGCCCTGTCTGTGCCCCACCCCACACTCACCACGGCGCCGGGGGGACCGGGAGCTCCTCTCTCGCCAGGTTTGCCGGGCTCGCCCTAAGAACAGATCGGGATGAGCCCCGTGACGACACCGGGGAGGGGGGACGGGTCCCCTGAGCTCCCGGCTGGTGGCGGTGGCACAGGGGGGGTCCCTCAGGGACCAGGGTGCGGCAGCACGCCGGGGGTGGCACTCACCGCAGCACCTTTGGGGCCGGGGAATCCCATCACGCCGGCCTGGCCTCTGGCTCCGGGGGGGCCGGGGGGGCCGGGGCGACCGTCTTGACCAGCGGGACCCTGTCGGGGGGAGCCAGCGGCCCGTTAGCTGGGCCCGTGGCGAGCCAGGGCAGGAGGAGACGTCAGCGGGGACAACTTACAGGGGGGCCGGTCTTGCCGTCGGGACCGGGGCTTCCGGGGCTTCCAGTCAGACCCTGCGAGGCAGCGGGAGGGGGGTCAGGAGCTCAGGAATCCCAGGGGATGCTCCAGAGAACGGGAGCATCCTGGAAAGCGGCTCCTTCGCCGGCACAGAGAGCAGGACAGCCCAGTGGCCGTGCTGACATGGCTCCATGTCACCGTGTCACCGCGCCCGCTCACCTTGGCACCGGGGAGTCCGGGTTCCCCGGGGCGTCCAGCTTCACCAGGAGATCCTTTGGGGCCGACGGGGCCGGGGGAGCCGCGCTCGCCGGGGGGACCCTGGGAAGAGGGGACAGGGGTGACCCAGCTGCAGGACAGCAGCCGGGGACCGGGACAGAGCCGTGTCACCGCAGGTGGCAGCGACACGGAGCCGCTGTGGCCACTGCGCGGGCACAGGTGACAATGCCCAGAGTCCCCACGGCCCCGCTGACGCGACTTTGTCCCGCAGATGGACACGGGCACCCACCTTGGGACCGGCGATGCCATCACCACCAGGGAAACCACGGCTGCCGGGAGCACCCTGCGGGGGACGCGACAGGGTCAGTGTGGGGACACGGGGGGACCTCGGGGGGCCTGGGGGTGCAGGGGAGGGAGGTGCCAGAGTGGGACACGGCCACCAGTGGGAGCAGCCTGAAGGGGCTGGGGATGTCACCACGGTGTCCCCAAGCGCACACAGGGTTCAGCCGCTGGGCACGGGGAGATGGGAGGGACATGGCGGGGGTGGGGACAGGGACGCTGCTACTCACACGTTCGCCAGCGGGGCCGGGCAGCCCAGCGGGGCCGGGCTCACCACGGGCTCCTCTCTTGCCTTCCTCGCCAGCAGGGCCGGGGGGGCCTTGGACACCAGCGGGACCCTGGAGAAGGAGGCGAAGGGATGAGGACCCCCAGGAGGGGCCAGAGCCAGGAGGGGCCGCGCCCCCAGGGACACATCGGGGGGCCACTCACGGGTTCGCCTTTGGCACCGGTGTCACCCTTGTTGCCTGGAGCACCGGGCTCACCCTGGAGGGGAGAGAAGAGGGAAAAGGTTTAACGCCGGATTGAGGAGCAGAGGGACCCCCGAGTCACGTCCTGATGAGCCCTCAGAGGGACAAGGGCCCTGCATCTGCCACCGCCAGCACCGCCCTGCCCTGGCAGGGCTGGAGGGACCGTGGGACACCTCAGGAGGCACCTCCAGGTGCTCCAGGAGGAGCTCCAGGAACTTCCTGGAGCAGACGAGAGGGCCCAAGCCCGGCAAGAGGCAGCGGGAGGAGCCCAGGGATACTCACGGCGTTGCCCTTGGGGCCGGGGGCACCGCTGGGACCCTGGGGTCCGGAGGGACCGCGGGCACCGGGGAAGCCGGGAGCGCCAGCGATGCCGGGAGCGCCCTGCAAGAGGCACAGGAGGCCGTGAGGAAGCAGCACAGCCCTTCCTGCCCCGGCCGGGGGGGACACGAGGGACACTCACGGTAGCGCCCTTGGCACCAGGTTGGCCGTCAGCACCGGGGTTGCCCTGCGGGGAGAAGGAGGAAGAGGAGGGTCACGGCGGGGCTGGCAGGACGCGAGGCCAAAGGACAGGGAGCCCTCGGACGTCACTTACAGCAGGACCGGCAGCGCCAGCAGGGCCGGGGGGACCGGGCTCACCGCGGGCACCTTGGGGACCTTCGCTGCCACGAGCTCCCTGGGGACCGGTCTCACCCTGGGGAGGAAGAGGAGGAGGAGGAAGAGCCGTGAGCGCCAGGGCTGATTCCATCTGCAGCTCCTTCCCGTGCAGGCACAGCCGGGAGAGGTGCCCGGCACACGGCTGGCGATGTCCCCACGTGTCCCCCTGTCCCAGGCAGTGCCAGCCCAAGGCGCTTCGGCCTCGGAGCCCCTTCCCTGCCCAGTCCTCCCCCACCCCACGCTCCCAGCGCCCCCCAGTCCCTCCCAGCCCAGCAGAGTCCGGCAGGCCCTACCTTAGCACCAACGGCACCGGGGAATCCGGGGGGACCAGCGGGACCAGTGGGACCCTAAATGGGAGAGAGGGCGAGAGTCAGAGGGGGGACCCCACCCCACACCTGGCGCGGGCGGGATCCCCAGGCAGCAGAGCCCTGGCTCCCCGCCAGGATTCCCCATCCGGGGGAGCTGGGACGGGATCTCCCTCCGGAGAAGCTGCAGGAGGGTGGAGGGGGTCGGGGGTACTTACGGGGGGACCGGCAGCACCAGGAGCACCATCATTGCCACGAGCACCCTGGGGGAGAGGGGACACCGTGAGTGACGCCCACGGGTGGGACAGGTGACCCCCAGCCCCCCGTGCCCCGGGCAGGGGTCCCAGCCCTGCCCATCCCAGATACTCACAGCGGGGCCAGATGGGCCGGGACGGCCTCTCTCGCCGGGAAGACCACGAGGACCCTGGGGAGGGGACAGGACACGTTTAGGACACGTTGGGGTCACCTGGATGGACACTTCCCCCTTTCTGAGCCTCCTCCCACCCCTGCGCCCCCCCTACTGCTGCCCACGGTGACGTTTCCAAGGGGTTGCGCCCCTCCCGCCCCATTCCCTGGTGGATCCCTGAGGAGGAGCTGGGTCCCCATCAGGTGTCACCCCCACCCCTGTCCCCTCTTGCCCAGACCCCCCCACTCCCCCGGGCTCAGCACTCACCATCTGCCCAGGAGCTCCGTTCTCTCCAGGGCTGCCGGGCTCTCCCTGAGGAGGAAGGACACCATGAGGGACCTGCTCCGTGGGGAGGAGGGGACAGCGGGGACATTGCCAGGACAGGGGTGACACTGCCACCACTCCTCACCTTGGGGCCAGCAGGTCCAGGCTCACCCTTGGCACCATCCAGACCACTGAAACCCTGGGGGGCAGCAGAGAGAAGGGGTGGGGGGTCAGGAGGGGATCCTCGGTGAGGTCAGGGGTCCCTCGTCCCCTGAATGTCACCAGCACGGGGTGGGGGGGGACTCACTCTGTGTCCCTTCATGCCTGGCAGGCCGGCGGTTCCGGGGAGACCTCGAGCACCCTGGGGGAAACGGGAGGTGGTGATGGAGGCGCTGGGGGGGCTGTCCCCACGCCACAGCACCCTGTCCCCAAGGGGGGGACAGCTGGCGGTGTCCCCTTGTGTGTCTCACCTGGGGGCCGGGGGGACCCCGCTCTCCGGGGCGGCCGGGCTTGCCAGCTTCACCCTGAGGACAAGGACACCGCGTTGGTGGCACGTCCCCAAGCCAGGCAGCTGCTGCTCGCCTGGGGGGGCTGGCAGGGCCAGCAGGCCCCAAACTGGGGAGGAGACGCCATGGACAGGCCACTTACGTCATCTCCGTTCTTGCCAGGGGGGCCAGCGGGGCCTCGGGGACCCATGGGACCCTAGGAGAGAGGGAGGGCAGGGATGAGGGCGCTGGGGGTGACAGCTGTCCCCTGTCACCCTGCCACCCTCCCCTGGCCCTGCCAGCCCCGCTCCCATGGATCCCAGAGCAGGGACAGAGTGGCCACAGCCAGGGCTGGGAACAGCAGCGTTGTCCCCAACCCCAGGGAACATCGGCTGGAGCAGCAGGTGACTGCACTCACAGAAGCACCAGGCTCTCCGGGTTCACCAGGGGGGCCTTGGAAACCTTGAGGACCCTGTGGGGAAAAAATAAAGGGAAAAAAATGGGTCACAAAGTGAGAAGTTTGGGCCTGGATCCCCCAGTGGCAGTGGCGGTGTTCCCCCGTACGGTGGCACCAGGACATTGTCCCCACGTGCTTCTGTAGCTGTCAGGAAGGGTGACCTGTCCCCCCACCACCCAGAGGGGCCCTGGGGGCTGCTTGTCCCCAAACCCAAGTGGACAGGAAGAGGTGACACTCACGGGAGCACCGGGAGGGCCGGGGAGACCACGGGGACCGGCTGGGCCCTGGGGAGAACAGAGAGAGAAGATGAGTCAGTGCCTTGTCACCCTGTCCCCGTCCCCATCACCAACCATTCCCTGTCCCCATCACCACCCATTCCCTGTCCCCATCACCACCCATTCCCTGTCCCCATCACCACCCCACTGATGGACCTGCTGGGCCCTGTTGCCACCTCACCCCCACGCCACTGCTGTCCTCACTTCCACCCCATCACTGTCCCAAAACCACCTGTCCCCATTGTCCTCACCTCCCTGTCCCCACCACCAGCCACTCCCTGTTGTCACTGCCACCCCATTCCTGCTCCTACTGCCATGTCCCCATTGCCACCCCATCCCTGTCCCCATCACCACTCATTCCCTGTCCCCATCCCTGTCCCCGTCCCCTCCAGGCCCAGCATCCTCCCCATCCCTGCCACGTCCTGGTGCTCAGTGACATCACCGGCACAGGGAGCGCTCCCGTCCCCTTGCCCAGGGTCACCCCCACCCCCTGTGCCCCTCTTGCCCTCCCGTGTCCCCCAGTGTCCCTCGGTGTCCCCCGGTGTCCCCCGTGTCCCCGGGCTCACCATGGGCCCGGGCACGGCCATGCCTCCGGCCTTCTCGTCGTAGCCGTAGGACATTTGGGGCGCGAAGTTCTGCGGGAGAGGGAGAGCAGGGGGTGAGCGGGGCACGGGACCCCCGGGGGGCTGCGCCACCAGGGACCCCCCCACACTCACTCCGCCGAGGCCTGGGGGGCCGGGAGGGCCGGGGGGTCCTGGGAGTCCGGGCTGTCCTGGGATTCCATCTCTGCCGGGGGGGCCGGGGAGTCCCTGCGGAGAGAAGAGGGGGTGAGCCCCAGCGGGGTGGGGGTCCCTGCAGAGCGGGGGGCTCTGGGGGTGGGGGACACCCACCCTGTCTCCTTTGGGGCCGGTGTCTCCTTTAGGACCCTGTGGGGCGGAGACACAACAGGTTAGAAAAGGGGGGCTCCAAATACGGGGGCGGGGCCGGTGTGAAATTTGGGGGGGGCTGTGTTTTGGGGAGCCCTTACCTCTACTCCAGCATTCTCTGGGTAGGCAGGGGAGGCTGTGGGGGGAAAAAGGGGGTTCAGAGCAGCGCAGCATCACCCACCCCACACCCCAGACACCCGCGGGGGGGGACGCTGAGCCCGCCGGTCCCCGGGGGGGCTGGGACACCGCTGGGGGGGTGTCGCGGTACCGTCGGTGTCGGGACAGATGGGGCAGCACTCTCCGAAGGGGATCTCGGCGTTGGGGCAGTCGGAGGTGTCCTCGCAGATCACCTCGTCGCACAGGATGTTGCCGCTGTCGCAGACGCAGATCCGGCACGGTTCTGGTTTCCACACGTCCTTGTCGTTGTACGTGAGCCCATCCTGGACGCAGCTCCCGGTTTGGACTGGGACGGGGCGGGAGCGGCGTCAGGAGGGGCGGAACGGAGCCTGCCCGGCTCTCCCCCCTCCCCTCAGCCCCCTCCCCGCTCCSGCAGCGCTTCTCCCTTCATCTGGTTCTCATCAGCCCGGCGCGGTGACACGGGAAAAGCTCCACAACAAACTCTTCCCACATACGCTGGAATTTAAACAAAAAATCCCTCCAGCCACTCGCTCCGTGCGGATGGGGCCAAGGCAAACAGCCCCCAAGGCAGGGGGGTCCCCGTCACCCGTGGGGGACGCGACAGGGACGGGGCGGGGTGGGCTGGGGTGGGATGGGATGGGTGGGATGGGACGGGGCGGGCTGGCCCCGAAGTCTGGGCTGAAATTAGATCCAGGCGGCTGCGGGATGGGGCTGGATCGGGCCAGATGGGAACGGGAGGCCAGAGAGCGGAGGCGGGCGGGGGCTGCGTGGGGAGGGGAGCGCAGGGCGAGCAGCCAGGCCCGGGGGTGGCCCCACGGTGGGGAAGGGTCCTGGGGTGGGGAAGGGGGCGAGGGGCTGCGCCAGCTCGTGGAACACTCTCCACCCAAAAAAAAAAAATAAAAGTGGAAAGACGTAAAAAAGGAAAAAGGGGCAAAAAAAGGCAAAGAAAAAGGGAAAAAAGGCAAAAATATGTAAAAAATTAAAAAGAGCAAATGGAAAATGTAAAATTCTTCTGGGGAAAAAAATGCAAAATGCAGAATGGGAAATGCAGGACGGAGAACGGGGAGTGGGGAATGGAGAAGGGGAAATGCGGGATGAGCATTGTCAGTGCAAAATGCATAATAATAATAATAATAATAATAATAATAATAACAATAACAATAAATTTTTTTTAAGCACCAAAAAAATTCCCCAAAAAAAGTACAAAATTGGGCAAAAAGCGATGGGCGCCGGGCCCAGGGTCCCCCCGGTGTCCCCTGGCGCAGGTGGCAGCGGGGCTCGGGGTCCGTGGCGCGGGGGGGTGACCCCAGCCGTGCCCCCGGCCCGCGCCGCTGGCAGCCCCCGCTCCCCCAGCTGCCGAAACATTTTGCTTATGAATCATCCGAGACTTTTCTAATTCTTTCCTGATGGCTTTCGCAGATCCCGGGGCTGGGCCCCCCCTCTCCCTCCTCTCCCCCCTCTCCTCTCTCCCGCGCTCTTTCCCCCCTTTCCTCTCCCTTCCCGGCCTCCTCCTCCTCCTCCCCTTCGTCCCGGCTCCCTCCTTCCCCGCCGACTCCTCTCCACCCTTCCTTCCCTCCCCGCTCTTGGCAGGGCGCCCCGACTCCTCATCCCCACAGCCCCCCTAAACCCCTTTTCCCCCAACCCCAAATCCCCCGAACCCTCTTCTCTTTTTTGGAAATTTCCCCTCGTTTCCCTGCTTTCCCCCTAATTCCCGCTCTCCGCTCCGCACGCCCACCCCGAGTTCCTGGTTGCCCACCCCAGGGCAGCCGGACCGGGCGTCGCCGGTGCCGCCGGATCCCGTCCCGCCCCGTTCCCCGCGTCTCACCGGGGTGAGGAGCATCACCCAGCGCCCGCTACTCACTGTCTTCCTCTCCTTGCCCGCGGGTGAGTAGGACAGTCGCTGCTATCAACAGCAGTGACCGAGAATCCACAAAGCTGAACATGTCTAAATATTAGACATGTAGACTCTTTGGGGTCTCTTTTGTTCTTAGCTTGGGGTCATACGGGGCCGATCCAACCCTGGAGCTCCAAATCCAGACCCCAGCAGAAACTTCCTACTGCCCTTTGCCCACTTCTCCGCCGGCCCTTTTATACGATGCGCCGCCGGCGAGAGGTGGGACCCGGCGTGAGCAGCGGATTTTGGACGGCCCCCTCGGCCAATCAGAGGCGCCCAGCGAGTCGGGGGGCACCCCCTGCCCCCCCCGGGCCGTGTGTCCGTGCACACGCAAACACGGGCGAGCACACGCACACACGGCCGAGCACACGCRTGTGCTCCGCAGCGGGGCCGGGGGCCGGGATGGCCGGGCCGGGGGTTACGGGGGGTTTGGGGTGCGGGTTTTGGCGGGGGTTGTGATTTTTGGGGGGGTTTTGCACACTCGGAGGTGTCGGCGGGGCTGGCTGGGTGGGGACAGGCGATGTGGCACGTGGCGCTTCGGGGACCCCGGTGCCACGCGACGGCGGGAGCTGCACCAAGGCCCTGCGACCCCCCCCCCAGCAGCCACCCCGCAGCTGGGGCACCCCAAAAACCCACCCACGGCTCCCCACGGGGACCCTCCTCCAGCGGGACCGAACCCCAGCACGGTGCAGGGCCAAGGCCRCCCGTCCCCAGAGCATCCCTTGGAGTGTCCCCAAGAGCATCCCCTGAGGGACCCCAACCCCACAGCAGCCCCTCCAGGAACCACAGACACCCCAAACCCCTCCCCCAAACCCACTCACTCCGTGTTTTTAGCCCTTTCTTTCCCTCTTTCCCCTTCCTTTCCCTCGCTCCTCTCGCTCCCCTCGCTCCCCCCCTGGCACGGCTCCACGGCCGTTTCCACATTTGAAGGAGCCACGTTGGTTGGAAAAAGCAAAAGCTCCTGGACAATGATCCACAACCTACCGTGCAATTTGGGGAGGGTGTAATTACAGCCAAAAAAATCCACGTCTGTACCAGGGCCGGGAGCTCGGGAGCGGAGCAGGGAGGGACACGGCCAATGTGGCACCCGGGGGAGGGGAGCTCCCGCTTTTTGGGGGGGCTTTTTAGGGAATGGGGTGGGAAATGGGGCTGGGGGGGAGGGAAAAGGTGGGCTCAGCCCTTGTGCCCCCCACGCTGTGCTGAGGGGCTGTGGGCTCACGGGGTACTGGGAATACTGGGAGCACTGGGAGCACTGGGAGCACTGGGAGCGCTCCGTTTGTCCCCCCTGTCACTGTGCTGAGGGATTGAAGGCTTGGTGGAATACTGGGAACACTGGGAACACTGGGAATGCCCCGTTTGTCCCCCACCACTGTGCTGATGGCTTGAAGGCTCATTGGAATGCTGGGAATAATGGGAGAACTGGGAGCACTGGGCTTACTCAGCCTCTGTCCACCCTGTCACCGGGATTGAAGGCTCATGGGAGTACTGGGAATACTGGGAGCACTGGGAGCACTGGGAGCACTCCGCTTGTCCCTCCTGCCACTGCGCTGAGGGCTCGAAGTCTGGTTGGAATTCCGGGAATTCTGGGAGCGCTGGGCTCAGCCCTCACACCTCTGCCTGCCCTCCCGCCACCGTGCTGAGGCTCAGCGCAGGGCTGGGAACACTGGGAATACTGGGAATACTGGGAGCACTCCGCTAGTCCCTCCTGCCACTATGCTGCCCACTTAGAGGCTCAGTGGAATACTGGGAATACTGGGAATACTGGGAGCACTGGGAGCACTGCAGAGTGAACCCACACAGGAGCGGGAGCTCCCACTAAGACATTCCTTGATTTTCCTCCAGGAAAACCCCAAATCAGTGCAGTTTAACAACGACATAAAGGGGAGGGGGGGGGACACAGGACACGTCACCCCCCCTTGGTGCCACCGGGAGATTTCGTTTTCCTGCCATTACATTTAAATATTAAATAAAACGCAGTGGAGGAGGGGTGGGGGGGTCACACGTGTGCCCACGCCGGTGTCCCAGCCCTGTCCCCAGCCCTGTCCCCAGCCCCACATCCAGCCCCGATCCCATTCTCCAGCCCCGATCCCATTCTCCAGCCCCGATCCCGTTCTCCAGCCCTGTATCCATGCATCCGAGACACGTTGCAGGCGAAGCCTCCTCCAATCCTGTCCCGGCGACTCGAAAAGCCCTGGCCGGGCTCCAGGCTGAAGATGTGTCTTTAATTTTTGCAGCATGACAGAAAAGAAAAGAATGTCATCGGCTTGGGTGTTTTTTTTCCTTTTTTTTTTTTTTTTTTTATGTATATATGGAGAGGGAGGGGAATAAAAAGAAAAAGGGGGGAAGGACGGGATGATGCCACCTCATCAACCCTCGGCCGCCCGCCCCAGGAATGCGGGACAAGGGGTTGGGGGCTGGGAAAAGGGAAGAATTCCCACTTTGAATTAAAAAAAAAAAAAAATAAAGAAGAAGAATATGAAAAAAAAAAAGCTGGAAAAGCCATTAGGATCCTCGGAAACGGGATGGGAGACACCGAGCGCAGGCCTGGGCTCCTGCAGGGTTTTGGGTGCTCAGGAGGGGGGCACCCACCCGGGACCCTCCCGTTCTTGGGGTTGTCAGGGACAGGGGTGCCCCACTCAGCCCCCCCTCAGCTTTTGGGGGAATCCCAGAGCCTTCCCCKCATGTTCCAGACTGGTTTTTACTGGTGCAAACTGGGCGTGTGGCCCGCGGGGTGGAAATGGAGGCGGCCACCCCAAAAAGATGGGGGTCACCCCAAAAACTTGTGCGTCACCCCAAAAACTGGGGGATCGCCCCAAAAAATCAGCGGTCGCGCCAAAAAGTTGGGGGATGYCCAGAAATGCAGTGGGTGCCCCAAAAGTTTGTGGGTGCCCCAAAAATCCTCCGGCCACCTCCGGGCCAGGGGTTGCTCCGAGGGTGGGGGGCGAGGATGAAGGGGGGCAGCCCCCCCACCCCTTTTGGGTAGGACGGACAGAAAAAGGGGGTGCGGGGGGGTTTGGGGGGAGGGCCGGGGTTTGTTTGCCGAGGAGCTGGAGCAGACAGCGGCATCTGGAGCGAGTTAACTCCCCCCGGCAGCCCGGACACATGGATCGGATTAATTCCCTTTTTTCTCCCCCCCCTCGCTTCCCTCGGCAGCCCCGGGAGCCGCTCCCGGGCCCTGTGTCCCCCCCAGCGCCCCCTCCCCATCCCGCACCCACAGGACCCCGCTGGGGCGTGTCCCCCCCCCGGTGGCCGTCCCGGTGAGGATGAGGACGGTGCCCTGCCAGGTGGTGACACGCAGGTGTTTGACCTCACAGAGGGGGGGTCCCCACGCTGGTGTCCCCACGGGAGCGCGGTGTCCCCCCAAACCCACCGTGCCACCACCAGGAAGCCCCTTTTGGGGGGGGGGGGTTCCCTGAGACCCCCCCTGCTCAGACCCGATCCACGCCGACCCCCCCCCCCCACTTGTCACCCCCCATGGGGACGTGGTGGGCGACGCGGTGCCTCAGTTTCCCCCGCCGCGGCCGCAGCCCGGCACCGCCCCGGCTATTCCTGGTGGCCTCCGGCCCTCGGCGCCCTCAATTGTGGCGTCAGGGCAGAACCCCGTAATCACGGCCGCGACTCCCGGCTATTTCCAGGGAAAATTGCTTAAATTGGCCTCCAGGATGCCAACGCCGCGCCGCCCTCGGTGGGGGCACCGCCGGCCCGGGGGGGCTGAGGTGGGGTGGTCGTGTCCCCACCCGGGACCCCCGGGTTGAGGAGGGGACCTGGTCCTGCTCAGAGGGTCCGTCTGCCTGGGACGGGATGGGGAGTCGGGGTGTGACCCCTCCCAGGGGCTGGGCCCCTCCTGGGGGGCTCGTCCCCCCCATCTGCACCCTCTCGTCCAGGGGTGGGCCCTTCTTGGGGGGCTTTTCCCCCCTGAGCCCCCACATCCACCCCATGTTCAGGCCTGGGTCCTTCCTGGGGTCACCCCCCCATCTGCGCCCCCCAATCATGGCTGGGACCCTCCTGGGGGGCTCATCCCCACCCTGCACCCCCTCACCCCAGGACCTGGGTCTGGAGCAGAGCTGGGGGTGGCTGGGGGTGTTTTGGGGGTCGGGGGGCTCTGGAGGGGGTCCCAGGCCGGGAGCACCCGCCCAGCCCAGGCCCCACCGCCTGGGCTTGCAGAGCCGGGATGGAAACTCTGAGGGACGAGCTCCACGCCGAACATTTTCCGTTCCCGACTCCCTTTTTTTTCCCTTTTTATTCCTTTTTTTTTTTTTTCCCCTTCCTCTCCTCCTCAGTTTCATTGAAGAATTCGCTGCCCCCCCCGCCAGCCCGGGGCAATCCAGGGAGGGGGCGATGCTCCCGAGCCCGACCCCGGCCGGGGTGTGGGGCTGGGGGGCATGTGGGCGTACCTGGGGCACCCCAAAGCCCCCCGGGGAGGGGATTCCTCATCCCTGAACCCCAGGAAAAGCATCCCCGGGATCTGCTGGGCTCATTCCTTGCGGGGATGGGGACAGGGAGGGGGACGAGGTGCGGTGGCACAGGGATGGGGACAAGGCTGAAGACGGGACGGGCGCAGGGATGGGGACGGGGAGAGGCTGGGGCTGGGGACGGGAATGGGAGGGGGACAGGAATGGGACCGCGAGCGCTCCCGCGCTGCCGGCGGCTCCGGAGCCTGGCTGGGAGCTCTCCCGGTGACCTCATCGGCCGTGGCTGGACCGGCGCCCGCAGCCTGGCGGGGACGGTGGCTCCGGTGCCACGTGGCCGCGCCGTGGCGCTGCCAGCACCCGCCTCGCACCCTCCGCCACCCCCATCGCCGCCCCCGCGAGGCACGGGGGGTCCCGGGGGTCCCCCTGGGGACGGCTGTACCCCAAAACCTTGGTGCAAGGGGCTGAAAAGCCCAAGAGCCGCGCGGGGGGGAGGGGGTGAAGGTTTGGTGGTTTTGGGGGGGCAGAGCTGTGGGGTGTCCCCTGGATCCCAAAGGGCTGAAACGGCACCAACTTCCCCCCAAAAACTGCCGGTGTGAGTGGGGCCTGAATGCCAGGGGGGAGCCAGGTGTTGGCTGGGGCTCCTGGATCGGGATTGGGGTATTTGGGTTGGTGGGAGGAGTTGTTGGGGTGGGGTCCTCAGGTGGTTTGGGTGCTTGGGTTGATGCTTGGGGTCAGTGGGTTGGGTTGGGGTCCTCAGGTTCCTGGGGCTGTTTGGGTTGGGGGGTTACTTGGGGTAGAGTATTTGGGGTTGGGGGTGTTGGGTTGCGGTATCTGAGTTGGTGGGTTGAAGGTGGTTGAGGCTCATGGGTTGGGGTATTTGGGTTATTGGGGGTTTTGAGTTGGGGTACTCAGTTGTTGGGGTCAGGGGATTGGTGGTTGGGGTTGGTTGGGGTATTTGGGTGGTTGGGGTTCATGGGTTGGGGTATTTGGGTGGTTGGGGTTGCTGGGTTGAGGGGCTCTGGGGTGGGGGTCTGGACCCAGCTGTGGGGGCAGGATCCCTCCACCCCAAAGGAAGAGCTGGGGCCGGGCAGAGGGAGCGGGGCCGGTGCCCCCTCAGCGAGGGTCCCTCCAGCTGGAGCTCGGCCCAGCAGCAGCGATGCTCCAGCTCCAGCTCTTCCTCCTCCTCCTCCTCCTCCCCGGCCCCACGTCAGCACCTTCCTCCCGGCCCTCCCTGCCTGCTCCCCCAGTTCATCCCAGTTCCCTGCCAGGGGATGGGACCGGAGGGAGTTAACTCTTCCCTCACAGCCCGGGAGTGTCCCTCTGTCCCTCCCGTGTCCCCCCCAGCCCCACGGAATCCCCCAAGCTGACGGGGCTCCCCCCAGCACCACCGTTATCCCCCCGTCCCCACGGGGTCCCCATTCCTGAAGGGATGTCCCACATTCCTGCAGTGTCCCCCGATCCCCACAGCGTCCCCCCATCTCCACCGAACCCCCATTTCTGGTGGGGTCCCCTCATCCTTTCCTTGTGCCCCCCATTCCCCCCGCATTCCCCCCCATCCCCGCCACGTCCCGTTGGCAGCGGGATTCGGCCGTCGTGGAAATAGCGCGGGGGGGGGACTGGAAGGGGGGGGAAATTGGGGCTAAAGGGGCGTGGCGTGGCCGTGTGGGCGTGACCTGCTCGGGAGGAGGCGTGGCCACCAACAAAAGGTTTTCGAAGCGATGAAATTGGGGCAAAGCCAAAAAACTTTAGAAGTCTTCCCCCCCACCCCAAAAAAAAAACCCCACCCGCACCCGCCGGGCTCGTCCCTGGCCCTGCACACGTGTGAGGGGAAACTGAGGCACGGCGGGGCCGGGGGTGTCCACGGTGTCCCCATGTCACGGGCGGGGCCGGGGACCCCCCCGCGGTGCCCGCACAGACCCCGGGAGAGGCAGCAGCGGGGCCAAGGGGGGCTCCCGCTCCCCAGCTCCCCCCGCGGGGAGCAGCCGTGTCCCCAGCCGGGGAGCAGCCGTGTCCCCAACCGGGGAGCAGCCGTGTCCCCCCGCGGGGAGCAGCCGTGTCCCCA
>RAHM01000265.1:479216-489595 GCA_003713295.1 Parotia lawesii
CGGGGAGCAGCCGTGTCCCCAGCCGGGGAGCAGCCGTGTCCCCCCGCGGGGACCCGGCCGGTGCCGGGACATTCCTCTGGCCGCTGCCCCTCCCTTGGCGGGGCGGCTCTGCCGGCCCGCGCCCCCCCACACCGAAATGTGGGGCAGGCGCAGGCGATGCCCTTGGCTCCCACCCCACCCCTGACACGTCTCCGGCACAGCCTCCACGTCGGCAGCGGGACGGGGGCCCGGGGGCCGTGCCGGGAGCTGAGGGGGCCGGGGGGCCGGGGGGGGTCCCCTGCCTTATGCCGGGCCGGGTCCCACCCTGCTCACCCCAGGGGGGGGCTCAGCACAGGGACCACCCGCCCGGGCAGCGCCCCGAGGGGAGCGGGCAGGGCTGGGGACACCGCCACTGGCAAGGCTGGGACGTGCCACGCTGTGCCATGGGCAGGGCTGGGACGTGCCGCGCCATGGGCAGGGCTGGGGACAGTGCCACCGGCAGGGCTGGGATGTGCCGCGCCATGGGCAGGGCTGGGGACAGTGCCACCGGCAGGGCCGGGATGTGCCGCGCTGTGCCACGGGAAGGGCTGAGCCCTGGGCAGGGCTGGGGACACTGTGCCGTGGGACAGAACAGGGACACTGTGCCACACCGTGCCACAGGCAGGGCTGGAATGTGCCACCGGCAGCCCTTGGGGACACACCGCGGGCAGCACTGGAGCCGTGCCAGGGCCAGCACTGCGGGGCTGCACCCCCAGCGGTGTCACCGCCAGACCCCCCCGTGCCCGGCCGTGCCCTGCCCGGTGCTGGCACAGGCGGTGCCGCGGGCAGGACACGCCGGGGCAGCCGGGCTCGACCCTGGGTAGGTCAGGGCCAGACAAAGGCACGTCCCCCACCCCTGCCCGTGGGCACAGCACATCCCGTGGGCACCGGCAGGCCCGGGTACACGGGGCTGTGCCATGGGGACACCCTGGGTGCCACCCCCAAGGGCTGCGGGACACCACCAACACCCGGATAAAACTCCAGGCTTTTGGGGGCTGATGCTGCCACACCGTGAAGTGTCCCTTGGCCATGACGCTGCCCCCTGTGCCAGCTGCCTGTCTGTCCCTTCTCTCACGTAACCTGTCATCCATCCATCCATCCATCCATCCATCCATCCATCCATCCATCCATCCATCCATCCATCCATCCCTCTATTCACCCATCCCACCACCCACCCCTCTGACTATTTACACCCTTTTAATTTATTTCTCCCCCATCCCTCTGCCCCTCCATCCCTTCTCCACCCCCACACAAGTCGGGTGCAGCCCTGTGGGTGTCCCCCCTGCGTGTGCAAAGGTGTGTCAGGCGTGTGCAGCCCCTGCGAGTGCAGCCACACGCCGGTGTCACGCGTGTGCTCTCAGGGACAGACCCCCAGGGGCCACCCCGACCACATCCGAAGCCGCCACGGCCGCGGTGGCACCCGGAGCCCGTTCCCGGTCCCGTTCCCGGTCCCGGTGCCCGTGGGACGCGGGCTGTCCCGCAGCGGTGCCGGGTGGCCGCGCTGCCGGCGGTGTCCGGCTCCAGCCCCGCGGCCGGGAGCCAAATTCCTCCGCCTCCGCAGGAAGCCGTCGGCGCTGGCGGCGCAGCGGGGCCGGGCCCGGCCGGAGGGATGCCGGAGGGATGCCGGAGCGGGAGAGGGCTGGAGGAGAGAAAGCAGGTCAGCCCCGAGCCGCCAGCGTCACCCTGGCAGCGGCAGCTGCGGCTCCTTCGAGGAAGCAGGGCGAGGATCCGGCCCCGTGACGTCCCTCCGGCACGGCCTGGCCAAGGCGCGCTCGCTCGAGGAACCTGCCCGGCCCCGGGGCCCGGGGGAGCCCCAGGCAGGGGGGTTTGCTCCCCACAGCCTGGGCATGAGGAGGGGGGCGTCTCCTGACGTGGGGTTGGCTCGGCCGTCGCTGTCCCGGGAGCCTCAGGGATGGGATGGGAGAATGTTCAGCTCAGGCGGTGCCGGCTCCGTGTCCCTGTGATTTCCATCCCCGGGTAACGCTCCCGTCCCTGGGTGCTGCTCCCACCCCGCTGTTGTCCCTCCGAGCCCGGTGATGTCCCCATCCCTGGGTACCGCTCCGTCTCCAGGCGCTGAGCTCACCCTGATCCGTGCTCCCATTCCCGGGTGCTGCTCCCACCCTCGGTACCAGTCCCACTCCTGGCCAGCCCTCCCTCCCCGGGCCGGAATCCCTCTCCCATCTCCTCCTCCACAAACCGTTCCCCCACCCTGTCCCCCTCCCCGCGGTGGGAATCGGGGGGTCCCTGCCCTTCTCCAGCTCCCTCCCCTCCTCCCGGCGCTGCTCAAACACAAACATGGCTCAGTGGAAAATGTGACCGGCCGATAACTGGGGCCGGGCCGGGGCCAACTGGAACAGCACGGGCTTGGCTGCGGCCCCGGCTGAGCCCGGGGTGGGCGGGGGACGGGGGGACCCGGCGGGGGGGACAGCTCGGGACTCCCTCACACCTCGCTCCTCCCCGCCCCCGGCACCTCTCTGGCACCCGGCCTGGTCACAGCCACGGGACACAGGGGAAGAGAGGACACGGAGGTGCTCGGAGGCTGGTGGCACCTGRCCTTGGCCCAGCCCTGCCCTGCAGACCCCAGGGATGGTGGCAGGATGGAAATGCCCTGGGATGGTGACAAGTGGAGAGGATGASATGCCCAGGGATGGTGGCACTTGGGCAGCACAGGGATGCCCAAGGATGGTGGCGCATGGACAGGACAGAGATGCCAATGGGAGATGCTGGGTGGGCAGGATGGAGGTGCACAGGGATGGCGCTGGATGGGGAGGTTGGTGACACTCTGGGATGGTAACACGTGGGGACAAGTTAAGATGCTCACGGATGGTGACGTGGGCAGGACAGAGATGCCCTGGGAGGATGGAGATGCCTGGGAATTGTGCTGGACAGGGGGATGGAGATACCTGGGATGGTGGCACATGGGCAGGACAGAGACACCCGGCGATGGTGGCACGTGGGTGGATGGAGGTGCCCAGGGACGGTGCTGACAGCGAGGACGGAGGTGCCAGATGGGTGCGATGCAGATGCCCGGTGCCTGTGCCAGAYGGGGAGGATGCAGGTACCCGGGGCCGCTGCCAGGAGGGCACCGGGAGGTGCAGCCCCGGCCCCGCGGCCGGAGGTGTGTGGGCCGGGAGCAGCCGCGGCCGAGGAGCCCGTTTGTTTCTCATTAGCGGCTCTTGGCAGGAGCTGTGGAAAAAATAGCTTCAAACAGGGAGCTGGAAGGGAAAAGGCTGGGCCGAGGGAGGGGAGAGGGGCCGCGGTGGGGAAGGGGGACACGGGGCCAGGCGGGGGCGGGGAGGGGGCCGGGGGGACGGTGGCCTGGATGGGGTGTGGGGATGGGGACAGGGGGACACATGGGGTCCCCTCTGAAGCGTCGCGGTGCCCGGGGAGCAGCGGCGGGGTCCGTGTGGGGATCTCGGTCGTGTTCGTGCCTGTGCACACTTGGACACGCTTGCACACGCGTGTGTGCCCAGGGCAGCGAGCACGGCGCGTGTGTGTGCACACACCATGGCCYGAGCGGCCCCGGGGAGGGGACAGGGACACACGGCCGGGCACCTCCACCCGCATGGGGCATCCCGGCCCCCGCCCTCGCAGGGAAACTGAGGCACACCGGGAGTGCCTGCGGGGCCCCGGCCCCGCCCCGCCGCGGGGCTCCCCCTGCAGCCACCGCCGGTTCTCACGTTTTTGGGGGGGGACCCGTCACCGCCACTTACGCAACCGCGTGTCTGCGAGCGCCGGCAGCGCGGCCGAGGCAGCCCGGAGCGGGCGGGGGCAGCGCGGGGCCCGGGGTCCTCCCTGCCTCTTGCCACGACGAGGATTTAGCGGTGACAGCGGCGCGTCCCACCCTGGCGCGGCTGTGCCCGGGTGGCACCGGTGCCCGGCTGTCCCGTGTGTCCCCTCCCGGGACGCCGCCTGGGAAACGGGAGCGCGGCGAGACGGGGTCACTTGGGGACACGGCTGGGGATGGCGCTTGTCCCTGCGCCGGGGCTGGTGGCACCGTGGCAGCCTTGGCAGCGGGAAGGGGGTTGGCACAGCCATCCCTGCAGGCACAGGGTCCGTGTGCCAGGGCATGATGTGTGTGTGTCCATGTGCGTGTTCATTGTGTCCATGTATGTGTCCATGTATGTGTCCGTGTGTGTGTCCGTGTGTGTCCAGGCGTGTGCGTTTGCGTTCCCGTTCCCGTTCCCGTTCCCGTTCCCGTTCCCGTTCCCGTTCCCGTTCCCGCCCGGTTCGGCCCCCAGCCCTCACCTGGCGCCGCGGATATTTCTGCCTCCAGCCGGGATTTAATTCCACCCTTCCCGCGGCTGGTGTGGAATCAGGATCCCAAACGGAGCCCCGGGCACCCTCTCATCCCCCGGGGGACACGGGGGGACACCCACCCAGCGCCCCGGGCTGGGCTTAGGGGGCAGCACCCGGCCCGGGAAGGAGCCCCGTGTCCGGCAGCAGAGACCCGGCAAACTCAGTTCAGCCGGGACAGAGGGGGGTCTCGCCTGCTCGAGGGGGGGCTCTGCCTCACCAGGAGGCCGATTCTGGGGGGTCCCCCCCAGGGCACGGGAGGACATGGTGGCAAATCCTTCGCTAAGCCCTTGAGCCAATTACGCGGCTGGAGCTGCCTGACCCGTGCGGCCAAGCCCCGGTGCCCCGGGCAGCCCTAAACCCCTTAGGGGGATGATCCTGCTTAGGGCATCCCGCGGCCCGATCCCCCCGACCCTCCGTGGCTCCAACTGCTCCTCCCAAACCGTCCCCTTGGCCCCCCACCAGCCTTGTCCCCTCTGCCACCGCCTCCTCGCCTGCCCTTGGGCCGCTCACCCGCTTTGTCACCCGCTGCCGCGGGGCCGGGGGCACGGTGTGGGGATCACCCCCTGGGTCACCCGCGGATCACCCCCTGGATCACCCCCCGGCTCGCCCCCCAGATCACCCCCGGATCAACCCCGGCGCGGCGCTCAGGGCGCTGATGGGATTTGGGAGCTTACGGTGCTGAGCCGGCGGCTCTTCACACCCGCGGGGGGATCCCGCTCCTTCGGCCTCGCCGCCGGCTCCTCGCCCTCCTCTCGCCCCGGGCACAACTCCCGGCAGGGCCAGGGGTCCCCTGTGCCACCCTGAGCACCCTCTGTGTCACCCCAAGTACCCCTTGTGTCACCCTGAGCACGCCCTGCTCCACCCAGGCCGCCCTCTCATCCCCCCCCCCCSAGTCGGGGGGGCGGCTCTCAGCGAGGTGCCAGCACCCCTTGGCACGGTCCCACCCTTAGAAAAGCCCCCAGAGTGGCCCAAATCACCCCAAACTGCCCCACCGCGAGGTGCCCCGAGCCCCCCCCACTCAGGGCAAGGTCCGCAGTGGGGCAGGGAGGGTGCAAAGGGCGGCGGGTGTGGGGTGCTGGGCGCGGGCAGTGGGGTGTCCCCGGGTCCAGAGTGCGGCTGTGGCACGGAGGTGACGCGGCGGTGCCGGGGGACACCTGGTTCGTTGGCGGGGGGCCAGGGGTCCATGCCCGGGAGGGTTCCCTGRGGATGGGGGCGGCGGGATGGGGACATGGAGAGACCCCCGGAGCTCTGCGGGTGTGGAGACAGGGCTGGGGGAGGGGGGCAGACACCGCGGAGTGCCGGGCGGGGGAACATGCCAGCCCCCAGYACGCACCTCTTGCTGTCCCCAGGGCCATGTTCTTCATCATCATCATCACCTTCATAGCCATCACCTTCCTCCTCCTCGTCTTCCACCTCTTCCGCAAGCTCTGCGAGGACCCCGTGCCCACCCCCGCCTACAGGAGCCCGCAGGTCCCCGAGCCCGCCCCGCCCTACAGAGACCCCCAGGGCCCCGTGCCCCCCCCGCTGACCCTGATGCCCACGCTGCCCRGTCTGCCCAGCGGGGCCATCCCCGTGGGGCTGGAGCCCCCGCCCTACAGCGAGGTGGGTCCCGCCCGGCCGGGGGGGGCTGGGCTGAGCCCGGAATGGGGGTCGGGGTGGGGTGTGGGGTTGTGGGTGATGGGATGTGGGGCGCTGAGGGCTGTGGGTGTGGGGTGGTGGGTGCTGGGGTTATGGGGTGCTGGGGGCTGGGGTTATGGGGTGCTGGGGGCTGGGATATGGGGTGCTGGGCTGCCTTGCCCACAAAGGGGGACACCCTCCTCCCCTGGGGAGCCCCCTGGGGCTGCCACATGTCCCCCCACACTGACTCCCCCCTGTCCTCAGGTGACAGCGAAGCCCTTCCTGTACCCCCTGCCCCAGGGGCCGTGCCCCGAATGTGGCCACATGCCCACAGCTCAGCCCCCCTTGACCACCCAGACCTAGAGGTGACCTCCTCCAAGGACAGCTGGTGACAACTCTTCCCTTCACTCAGGGGGACACGGACCCTTCGGGACCACCCAGATGGCCTGGGCCCATGTCCCCCCCATCCCCAAGCCATCCCACTGGGAATTCCCCTATTTATTATATTTAAAAGTGTAAAAGAATTCCAGGCTCTGCTGGTTGGGGGGKCTGGGGAGGCTCAGGGAGGACAGAGGGAGAAGGGGGGGAAGTTTAACGGGGGTTCTGCACCCCACATTCACCCCCAGCTGTGGGTGCTCCCTGCGCCCATCACTGTGTCCATCCCATCCCAGCCTCCATCCTCATCCCAACCCTCTCCATTCCAGTCCCATCCCTGTCCCTATTCCCATCCCACCGCTGTCTCCACTCCTGTTCCAGCCCCTATCCCACCACATCCCCGTCTCCATCCCCTCCCCAAAGACAGGTGCAGGCCGGTGGGACAGCGGGGTTTATTGAGCCGGGAGCCACTCCCAGCCCGGGGCCATTCCCGAGGACGRGTGTCCCCAGGGCCCGCTGTCCCCCGGCCCGCTGTCCCCTCACGCCGTGTGCCGGCCCTGGCGCCGCTTGATTTTCCTCTTGAGGAGCAGCAGGTCCAGGTAGAGCAGGCGGCCCAGGATGGCCGAGGCGCAGAGCAGCCCCCCGTGCACGGCCCCCGCCAGCCCGCAGGAGAACACGTCCTGCCCTGGGGACAGCCACCGTGGGACAGGGACACTCCCGGGGAGCACGCAGCCACCCCCGGGGTGGAACAGAGCCACCTCCACGGGGAACGCGGCCACAACAACGAGAGGACACCACCCACTGCAGGGAGCCCCCGGGGACACCACCCACAGCCTGGAGCTGGTCATGGGGACAGCGGGACAGGGGGACACGGGGACACTCACCTGTCAGGTAGAGGTTCCTCACGGGCGTGTCGGGTCTCAGGGCGGCCACCACGGCGGGGCTGAAGCGGAGCAGGTCGTGCTCGGTGCCGTACATCTCCCCCCGCGCAGCCCCCAGGTAGTGCTGGTTGGTGAGCGGGGACGCCGCCTCCACGAACTCCACCTGCACGGGACGGGGGCTCGGGGCGTGCCGGGGCCACGGGGGGCACGGACGGACCCCCCCGGGGCACCCCGACCCTGAGGGACGCCCCAGCCCATCCCGTGGGGCACCTTGTCCCGCAGGTGCGGGAAGCGGAGCAGGGCCCGCTCCAGCAGCCGCTGGGCGATGTCCATCTTGTACCGCTGGTATTCGGGGCCGCGGTGCCGGGGGCGGCCCCCGGCCCACTCCTCGAACCACTCGTACCGTGCCATGGTCAGGATGGTCATGCAGGACTTGCCTGCGGGGCGGGGACAGCCGGTGACACCCCCGTGGGGACTCCGGTGGGGGTGACAGCGGCAGTGCCCGCCCTGTGCCGGTGGGACTGGGGAGCCTCTGAGGCCACGAAGCGGAGCTGGGGGGACAAGGGGGGCCCCCGGAGTGGTACCTGGGTGCCGCTGCTCGTACGTGGGGTCCTTGGCGGCGGGGAAGGTGATGAACATCATGGCCAGGTTCTCGGGGACGTCGTCGCGGCTCAGGGCAGCGTACTGGGTCATCCTGCGGGAAAACAGGGATGTGATGCCCCACCGTGCCCCCACCCCCCCGCCGTGCCCCCCTCCCGGGGTGCCGGGACCCCTCACATGGCGTCCARGTCGTTGTGGGGGTAGATCCAGAAGTTGGTGGGGGGCAGGCCCAGCTCGGCCGCGCTGCCCCGCAGCCCCACGAACACCAGGAAGGAGCCCATGCCCGGCCGCACCATGGCCAGGCGGGAGCGGACACCTGCGGGGACACGGCGGTGACACCCGACCCTGCCTGTGCAGGGCACACGGGGCTGTCGGGAATGATGGAGATGCGGGGATGCTGGGGGCACAGGGATGCGGGGGACGCTGAGGACACGGGGGCCACGGGGCCACAGTGCCGCGTTACCGGGGTGGCTGCGGACGGGGGGGGGCAGCAGCTTCCCGAAGGTGTTGAAGACCCCGGCGTCGGAGATGACGAGGGGGGCGCGGATCTCCAGCTCCTCCTCGCCGGGCCCCGCCCGCACCGCCACCCCTGGGGACCGAGGCGGGGGGGAAGGGGGATCAGGGGACACGCGGGGCGCTGCCGCCGTGTCCCCATCCCTCGGGGGGGTCCCGGCGCTCACCCAGGGCGGTGCCGGCGGCGCTGACGAGCACGCGCGTGACGGGGGCGCGCACGAGCACGGCCCCCCCCGCGCGCTCGATGACGGGCACGGTGTGGAAGGCGACTTCGCTCGCCCCCCCCCGCGGGTACCAGGCCCCGCGCTGGTAGTGGTGAACCATCAGCGCGTTCACCAGGAAGCTCGAGTCCCGCGGGGCCGTGCCTGCGGCGACAGGGGGGACACGGGCACGGCTGGCGGGCAGCCCTCCCGTGTCGCGACATGGTGTTCCTCATCACGATATCGCCCTCCTGTATCGCGACAGGGCCCCTCCCGCCACGATACAGCCCCTACCCGTCCCGACACAGCGCTGCCCATACCGCGATGGTGCCACCCCCCGWCATGGCACGACCTCCACCACTGCAGTACCCCCCTCCTCCTCCTCCTCCTCCATCATGGTGCCCTCCCTATCGCGACAGCCCGTCCCTATCGCGACGGCCCCTGACCGTAGAAGAGGTAGCCGAGCAGGGCGCGCAGGTCGGGGTCGGAGGTGAGCTGGGCCGCGGCCTGGCTGTGGCTGGTGGTGGCCATGCGGAACACGGGGGACAGGCGGGGCAGGAGGCCCAAGCGGAGCAGGACGGTGACGAGCCAGCGTGGGGACAGCTTCAGCACGGCCAGCAGCGCCACATGCCGCGAGGCCACCTGCGAGACAGCCACAGTGCCACTGCCACCACCCACATCAGCGTGGGGACAGCCTGAGCGCGGCCGGCAGCACCACGTGCCGCAAGGCCACCTGTGTGACATCACCGTGTGCCACCGCCAACACCGCCCTGCCTGGCCACCACCACGTCCTCAGGAGTGTCACTGCTGTGACCCCAGGGCCGCACCTTGGAGAGCTTCATGAACTCCCTGATGGCCGCCTTCTCAGCGGGGAACTGCTCCTCCAGCGCGGTGACAAAGGCCACCTTGCCGGAGCGCAGCTGGTAGCGCTGGGGTCCCAGGGTCACCTCGTCGTAGGGGTCGGGCAGGCGGTGCCAGCAGAGCTGCCCGTCTGTCAGCTGGTCCAGGGCCACCCGCAGGAGGCTCCCCTCGTGCAGCTGCCCCACGTAGTGGATGCCTGCAGGACGGGGACAGGGGACACGCAGCACGGACATGGCAGGGACACAGCACGGACACGGCACACATGCACTGCACACACCAGGGCTGGCAGCGGGTTCACAGTGCGGCCGTGGGGACAGGGTGTGACAGGAGGTGACAGGGGGTGACAGAGGTCAGGGTGTCCTTACCCACGTCGAACTCGATGCCGTGCTGCTCGAAGGTGTGGCAGCACCCCCCGGCCTGGTCGTGCTGCTCCAGCACCAGCACCCGCCGGCCCACCTTGGCCAGGGTGGCGGCCACCGCCAGGCCCCCCACGCCACTGCCGATGACCACGGCGTCCAGCTGGTCTGGCACGCGCTGGGCACTGAACCCTGTGCACACCCGTGCGACASTGACCGCCAGGGGACACTGAGCCCTGCATACCCAGTATTGCACAGGATGGACGGGCACACGGACACACAGACACAGGACTGACACTCACCCCGCTTCAGGACCCTGTCCCGGGCACGTTGGTCGGTCACCAGTGGCCGTGGTGGCTCCAGGGGTGGCCCTGCAAAGGGATTGCCGGATGGGGCCAGCAGCCGATGGGCCACCCGGCCCAGGGCCAGCACGGCCAGGGCCACCAGCAGCAGCAGCGTGGGCCACATGGCTGTCACCGCGTGCGGCTCTGTACGGACACAGCACGGACACGACACGGACACGGCACGGACACGGCACAGCCCGGCGTGTGCAGCCCCAGCCCTTATAGCCACGGCAGCTTAGGGACACGGGGATTATGGACGGGCCAATGGAGCGGCTTTAGAGACAGCGCTGCTTAAAGACACAGAGCTCCCGGGCA
>RAHM01000265.1:490173-527486 GCA_003713295.1 Parotia lawesii
CCCAGGACACCCCATGGCCATGGCAGCCCGTGGGAAGCGCACGCGCGTGTGCACCCCCGCACACCCCCGCACACCCCCTTGCACGCCCACAGCCCCCCCCCCGTGCCTGCAGCTCTGCTGACCCCTCCCGGCAGCACCAAGGAAGGGCCCCTGTGCGTGTGCAAGGTGACACACGTGTGACACACCCGCTCACACCCCCCCCAGCCCTCCCAACGCCCTCCCAGCCCCAAACTGGTGGGAAACGGCGGTTTGTAGATAAAAAAACCATCAGCACCAGGCGGGACAGGGCTGGGGGGTGAGGCGGCAGGTGTGACACAGGTGACACAGGTGACRCCAGCCCCCAGACCCCCCCCCCGCATTCACCACAAGGGACAAACCCATTTTTCTCTCCTTTAATAAAATTCACAGCAAAGTACCAAAAAGGAGCAACTGGGGGCAGGGACTGGGGGGACACGGCGGGGGGACCCGGGGCAGGAGGGACACAGGGCACACCCTGCACCCCTCGTGTCCCTGTCCCTTGCGGACACCCCATGTCACCATCCCAGACCCCCCCAGCGAGCCCCAGCCACAGCCCCCCCCCCACTGGGTTAATTACAAGGTTAATTACAAGGCCAGTTAAGGGTTAATTACAGGGCGCGGGGAGGGGGTTATTGCTACCTGGGAAGGGGTGACAAGGGACACAAGGGACAGTGAGGGACCCCCACCCTGGCAAGGGGAGAAGGGGGTCCCTGCGGGGGGGTTGTGGCCTGAGGGACGGGGGGGGACACCCGGGGCCATGGCAGCTTCTGGGTGTGACCCCCCCAAACCCCGCACCCCCCAATCCCCAATCCTGGGGGTCCCCACCTGGGACAGGGGGGGCTTCCCCACGGGGAAACTGAGTCAGGGGGCTACAAGGGACGGGGAGATCCCGTTTTCCCCACGTCCCCCACGTGGTGGGGGGGCAGAGCCCCCTGGGGTAATTCGGGGAGGGGGCGAGGTTCTGGCAGTGACTCAGCTGTGTGGGGGCTGTGCCCCCCATGGGACCCCACTGGCTGCTTCTGMCCCCCCAAATTTGGGGTGCTGTAGCGGGGACAGAGGGGCCAGGCTCGGGGGGGACCTGCAGAATGCCCCCCCCGACCCCTGCGGGGCTGAGCACGGCAAGCTCATCACACCAGTGGGTGAGACACAACCCCCCTCCGCCCCCTCCCAGCCCTCCTGAGTGTGCTGGGGGGGGTTGAGGGGAGGGTTTGGGGGTCCCTAATAGACCCAGGTGACGGGGACCCACTGGGGCTGCACGCGCAGGTGGTCCATGGCCTCCCGCAGCCGCCCGAAGGTGCGCTCCAGGTCGTCGTTGGTCAGGCTCAGGTCGAAGTAGTGCCCGTACCCGCGCTGGATGCGGCTGCTCTCCTCCACCGTGCGCTGGGCGTCCGCCTCCTGCACCCCAAAACCTGCCTCAGTTTCCCCATCACTCCACGGGGATGGTGGGGGACACCCATCGTGAGCTGTGTCCTCCTCCTGCCCCCCAAACCTGCCTCAGTTTCCCCGTCCCCCTGGTCCCCCCCCGGACCCCTACCGTGAGCTGTTTGGTGGCCACGCCGCTCTCCAAGGCCGCCCGGTTCATGGCTCGCAGCCTCTCGGGGCCGGGGGCTTCGATGAACACCACGTAGGGCACGAACTCCGCCGTTCTCAGCACCTTCACGGCCTGGGCGGGGGGGACAGAGCTCAGCCCCGCGGTCGGGGGGGGTCCGGGCTGTCGCTGTCCCCCCGGCCGTGTCCCCAACCTGCGGGTTGACGTCCAGGATGCACATCTTGCCCGCCTCCACCACGGCGCGGATGGAGTCGATCCTGGTGCCGTACAGGTTCCCCTCGTACTCGCCGTGCTCCAGGTACCGCCCCGCCTTGATGTCGGCCTCCATCTCGCCCCGCGACACGAAGCGATAGCCCTGCCCGTCCCGCTCGCTCTCCTTCGGCTTCCGGGACGTGTCTGCAGCGGGGGCGGCCTGAGTGACACCCGCCCGCCCCGGAGCCCCGTCCCGGGGACGATCACGGGGGACCCGGATGCGGGCGGGGACGGGGATGATCACAGGGGACAGGGATGCCATCAGGGGACAGGRATGCTCTCAGGGGACAGGGATGTTCGCAGGGGACAGGGATGATGCCGGCGGGGACAGGGACACTCACAGGGGATGGTGGTGCCGTAGCGCGCCTGGTCGGACATGATGAGCTTGTTCTTGAGGCTGCGGCGCCCCACGCCCTGAGCCCCGATCAGCACCAGCGTTTTCCGGCGGAACGGCGGCATCCGCGCCACCTCCTCGTAGATCAGCAGCTCGTGCCGGTCGAATTCTGGGCGAGGGACAGAGCTGGCACCCGTCCCTGGGGACCCTAGGGCACCCCGTCCCAGCGGGTGCCACCACCGCCTCCCCGCGGGAACGCCCTGGGACACTCACCGGCGTTCTTCGTCGTCAGGTACATCATCCTCTTCTTCCTCTTCCCGCTGAGGCTGCCACACAGGGCCCCTGCGAGGGCAAGGGGCTGGCTGAGCTGGGGACAGGGACAGGGACAGCACCGTGGCACGGGGGCAGGGGCAGGGGCGCTGGGACCTTCCGCAGGGGCAGTGCCACGGGGGACGTCGCCCTGAGAATTGGGGACCTGCTGCAGTGACAGTGCCATGGGGACATCACCCTGGGAACTGGGGACATTGTCACAGGGCGCAGGGGACCCGCCGTGCTCCCCCCTTGGGTGGTGGCCCTTCCATCCCCCGCCCCCAGAGCCGTGTCCCCCGCGGCCAGGCCGATGTCCCCGTACCCGATGTGGGGGCCACCTCCCCGTCCCGCTTGACGAAGGCCTTGCGCTTCTCCTCCAGCAGCTGGCTGGGCACCAGCCCCGCGCTGCCGCCCTCCACGTGGCACGCCTGGGGACACAGAGCCATGCGTGGGGACCCCCCAGCCCCACGGGGACCCCTCTGAGCTCCAGAGATCCCTCTGACCCCACAGGGAACACCCCCAGCTCCGGGGGCCCCCCCAAGCTCCACAAGGAACCTCCCAAGCTCCAGGAAATCCCCCAGCTTTCAGAGACCCCCCAATCCACACAGGGACCCTCCCCTGCTCCAGRGATTCCCCCAGTTCCCAAGTAGCCCCCCCAGCTCCAGGGACACCCCCCGAGCTCCAGGGACCCCCCACTTTACAGGGATTCTCCCAGGCACACCCCAAGACCACAGGGAACCCTCCATCTCCCCCAGAACCTCCCAGTCCCAACACTCCCTCACCCTCCATGGCCCACGAGGGGGTCAAAGTGCCACGACACCCCCAGAACGCCCCTCCAGGACCCCCCTGACCTGCCACCAGTTGGGGTCATCCTGGTTGACGATCTGCAGCAGGTCCCCGGCCATGAACTTGAGCCCGGCCTCCTTGCAGGGGATGAGGCTGTCGGTGGCCGGGTCGTAGTCGAAGTGRCACTTGACAAACACCTGGGGGCAGGGGGGCTCAGCAGAGAGGACCCCCGCACKCCCGGGATCCCCCCTCCGCACCGCCTGTGCCGCGGCCCGGTGCCTCAGTGTCCCCAGCGCGCGGGGGGACACGCGGGACCCGTGTCACACGCGTGTGCCCCCGCTAGGAGCCCCCCCCGCCGGGGTGTCCCCCCCGCGCCCGCCGCAGCCAGGCCCGCACGGCCCCCGCGCACACGCAGAGGGCCCCGGCCGCCGCCGCCGCGCCCCACGCGACCACCACGGCGACCCCCAGGCACAGCCCCACGGCCACGGACAGGCACACGAGGGTGCCCAGCGCCGCCAGCGCCGCGCCCGCGATGGCGCACATGGGGACGTGCGGGGGCACACGCCCGTGTGGCACACGGGACACGGCACTGGCGGCGCCGGCGCTGCGCGGGGACAGCCCTCGCGGGGACAGCCCTCGCGGGGACAGCCCACGCGGGGACAGCCCACGCGGGGACAGCGCTGCTTTGTCCCCTCGGAGACGGGGGTGGCTGGCACGGGGTGGGGAGGGGCAGCACAGGGCACCCTTTGCCACCCGGCACCCAGATCCTGTGTGGGGACGGGGACAGGGCAGCGACCGCCAGTGCCCGGCAGAGAGGGCACGGGGGGGGACACGGGGGTCCCACCAGCCAAGGGGCACGGACAGGGGGACAGGGGCTCGTGGGGCTCAGGGGACACGGGGATGGGGACACAGAGCAGGGAGGCACAGGGCAGAGGGAGCTGTGGGCAGGGTGGTGAGTGCGGGATGCGGGGCAGGATGCGGGGCGGGACGCGGTACCTGGCGGGGCGGGAGGCAGGGCTGGATGAAGAGCGGGATGCAGGATGGGATGCAGGGTTGGATGCAGGGTGGGACGCGGGGCGGGGCGCGGTACCTGGCGGGGCGGGTGCGGCTCCTGGTAGCTGGGCAGGATCTTGAGCACGACGCTGCCGCTGGCGTGGCGCAGGCTGTCCTGCAGCGCCCGCGGGTCGCTGCCCACCTCGCGCCCGTTCACCTCGCGGATCACGTCCCCCACGTGCAGCAGCCCCTGCTGCGCCACCATCCCCCCGTGCAGGATGCGGGCGATCACCAGCTCCCCCCGCTCCACCCGGAACGTCACCCCCTGAGGGGACAGCCCCGCTCAGCCCCCGGCGGGGACAGACCGCAGCACCCGTGAGCCCCGCCCGGCACCCAACAGACAGCCCGCTATGGCCCCAGCACCCCAAAATGCTCCATCACCCCACAAAGCCCCCAGCACCCTGCAATGCCCACAGCGCCCCAAAATGCCCACAGCACCCCAAAATGCTCCATCACYCCACAAAGCCCCCAGTACCCCATAATGCTGCCAGTGTCCCCACCTCCCTGCAATGCCCCAACACTCCCCAGCACCCCGCAATGCCCCAGCACCCCAAAATGCCCCAGCATCGCCATCACCCCCCGGCCCCCCTGCAGCGCCCTCTGCCCCCCGCAATGTCCCAGCCCCCCCGGCCGGGCTCACCAGGTTCTCCCCGGCTGCCTTGCGGATGCCCACCATGCGCACGGCGTCGGGGGGCACGGGCTGGGACCCCAGGGAGGGCTCCGGGCCGGGGCTGCTCGGGGGAGGGTCGTAACTCTTGGCAGCCACCGAGTCGTGGGTCTCCAGCAGCGACTGGGACACGCGGGGCGGGGGGGTCACCCCTGTGTGCCACACGCCTGGCACACGCATGTGGCACACCGCCCGGCACACGCGTGCCACGCCTTCTGACACAGGACAGGGGGTCCCGCCCCTGTCCCACAGCCCCGGCACAGGAGGGGTCCCGGCCGCGTCCCACGCACCTGGAAGTGCGGTTCCCGCAGGATCCGGGCCAGCTCCGCCGCCGCTCCCTGCACGTCGGGCCGCGCCAGGCGCCCGATGTCCCGCAGGATCTCCTGCACCAGCGCCAGGTTGTCCCCGCGCACCGCCTCCAGCTTCCGCTCCTCCAGCCGCTCGTGCGCCTGGGGACACCGGGGGGACCCCCGGGGACAGGCGGGTAAGGGCGGAGACCCCCAGGTGCTGGGGGAATTAGGGATCCCCGGGGGGATTAGGGACCTCCAAGAGCTGAGGGGATCAGGGACCCCCCGGTGGGACAGGGTGGCAAGGACCCCTGGGGGGGATTAGGGACCCCCGGATGCGGGGAGGGGGCATGAGGGACCTCTGGGGGGAAGGGGGGATTAGGGACACTTGGAAGGGCCAATGGGATTACGGACCCGGGGGGCTCAGGGCCCCCAGGGGACCTGGGGTTAGGGACAGCAGAGTTGTTAGGGACCCTCAGGGGCAGGGAGTTTAGGGACCCCCGGGGGTAGAGGGGATCTGGGATCTGGGGGTGCTGGGGGGGATTAGGGACCCCCAGGAACTGAGGGGGTTAGGGACCCTTGGTTTTTGGGGACAGGGACCCCCGGGAGGTGCACACACAGAAACACCGGAGCCTCCCTGCACACGCGCGTGCAAGCGCCCACCCACCCCCGTGTGCCCGCACACACACGCACCGGGTCACCCCCCACGCGTCCCGGGGGGGACACACGCGGCCCCCGTGCCGCCGTACCTTGGCCAGGGAGCGGACGATGGGGCTCTCCATGATGCCCCGGAGGAAGATGAGGTCAAGGTCGGCCACCCCCGGGGTCCCCGGGAGCCCCATCAGGTTGTCCAGGACCTGCTGCATGGCTGGGGGGGGCACGGGGGGGGGACGGGACACACGCACAGAGGGACACGGCGAGGAGGAGCAGCAACGTGGGTGAAAGTGCAGCCGGGGGTGCTCGTGCCCCCCCCATTCCCGTCACCGCCACCCCCGGACCCCCCCGTTATGGGGACAAGTGCCGGGGTCCTCCGGGAGCACGGAAATGCCCCCTCCTCGTCCAGCCGGAGGGACAAGGGGATGGAGCCCCCCCAAATTGTCACCCTGGAGTCAAAAGCCCCCCGGAGCGCGGTGTAAGGGGAGGGGGCTGCAAGGGGGGGTGATGCAGCGGGGGGGCGATGCAAAGGGGGGGGAAAGGAAGGGGGAGTGATGCAATGGGGGGGCGATGAGGGGTGCGATGGGGAGGGGGGCGATGCAATTGAGGGGGGGCCGCATCCGGGGCCGCGGGGGCGGGAGCGGCTGCGCGGCTGCGCTGCAATGGCGGGGGACGATCGCGATGCGGCCGGGGGGGCGGAGGGGGGGCATCCATCAGCCCCCCCATCTGACGGAGGGTCACAGCATCACCCGAACCCCCCCAACCCCATCTCCCTCCGCCCATCTCATCCCCCACCGCATCCCCGCCCCGCGCCGCCCCCCGAGCGGCATCACCCCCCCGCGTGGCATCACCCCGGCCCCTCCCAGCCCCCCCGTACCTGGGGGTGCCGGGGGGTCGCGGGCGAGGGCCGGGGCGGGCGGAGGGGACCCTCGGCCGGGGCGGCTCATGGCTGCGGGGCCGGGCTCCCCCGCCCCAGATCCGGGTACCGCCGCCCCCCCCGCAACCCCCCGGCCCCGCGTGGGGCCCCCACCCGCGCCGGCCCCGCGCCCCCCGCCTTGCACACGCGTGTGCACCGGGCACGCTCCGGCCGCTTTGCCCACCCGGCGGCGGGGAGGGGGCGGGGGGGGGCGCGGCGCGAGCTCACACGCGCGGGCACGGCTCGTGCACGCGCATATCCCGCGTGTGCACGCGCACACGAGCACCCACGCGTGCAAACCACCTGAGCGCGCTCACGGGGGAGCGCGGACCCGCGCATCCCCCCCCCCCCCAACAGCGCTGAGCGCCCGCTCGGCGCACACGCGTGTGCGCGCCCGCGCTGACACGCGCGCCCCCGTGCACGCGCGCCCCCCTGGGCGCCCACGCGCGTCCCCACGCGCGCTCCCGCTCTCGTGCAAACCCGCGGGCGCGCTCCCCGCGGCCCCCGCCCCGCGCGCGCGCTGCCGCCCCGTGCCCGCTCACCCGCGCTTGCACACCCGTGCTTGCACACCCACCCCGCTCACGGGTGGGACCCCCCCGCAGCGTCCCGCGGCGTGGGGAGGGGGCCGGCGGGGGCTCGGCCCCTTTAAGGGGGCGGTGGGACGGGGGGGCGGGAGCGCGGATTTAAAGGGGCCGCGCCGCGCCCGTGTGCAAACCACGGGCACCCGCAGCTGCACCCCCGCACACGGCCCCGCACACCCACAGCACCCGCACCCACGCACGCGAACGGACGCGAACGGACGCGCGGACGGGGCTGCCCACTCACGCAGCGCCCATCCCCGCAGGAGCGACCCCCCCCTTGCACACGCGTGTGCCCGACCCGGGCCCCCCGCCCCGCGCGCTCGCCCCCCGTGCCCCCCGCCGCCCCTGCCCCCGCACGCGGGCACCGGGGGTGTTTTCACGCGCGTGTGCCCGCGCCCGGTGCACACTCACCCGTGACAGAGGCGGGAGCGGCCGCCGGCATCGCGGCGGAGCTGCGGGACACGCGCGACTGGCACCGACCGGACGGGGACGGGGACGGGGACGGCCGCGTAGGCGTGTCCACAGTGCCAGCACCCCCAGTGTCCCCAGCACAGCCACTCGATGTCCCCAGAGTCCCCAGTCACAGCACCCCCAGTGTCCCCAGCGCAGCCAGCACCGGCGTCCCCGACATCCTCAGTGCCCCAGTGCCCCCAGTGTCCCCAGTATCCCCAGCCCCAGTGTTCCGTGTCCCCAGCACTCTCAGTGCCACCAGCACCCCCTCTGTCCACATCACCACGGTCCCCAGACTCAGTGTCCACAACTCCCCCAGTGCCCCCAGTGTCCCCAGTGTCCCCGAGCAGGCAGAGGCAGGACAGGAGGTGGCTGCAGGGGGGGTTTATTTCTGGGGGGGTCTGTTCCGACCCCACGGTGCCGGCTCTGGGGGGACCGGGGGTGCAGCAGGGGCGGGGGGGCTGCACCCCCCGGGCTCCTTCACCCACTGGGCCTGGTGGTGTCCCTGCAACAAAAGGAGGGTGTCACACAGGATCCCCCAGCCCCGTGTCTTCTTCCCCACAGAGCCCCCCCCGGATCCTCCCGGTCCCGTATCCCCCACCCTGACACCCTCAGGGCCCCCCGGGTCCCCCCAACCCTATATCCCCCACCCTGCACCCTGTAGGGCCTCCCTCTGAATTCCCCCAGCCCTGTGCACCCCCCAGAGCCCCCCCTTTCTCCCAGACTGTCCCCGATGGGGACACTGAGGCCGGAGGGCACTCGGGGGGTCCCCACACCCCCCAATCCCTTACCTGGGGCTCAGCACCCCGGGGCGCCGAGGGGCTCCTCGCCCAGCGCTCGCCCGCCTGCCCGCTTCCCGTACCTGCAACGGGGACACGTTATGGGGGCAGCGACACGGGGGGCACGGTGTGACAGGGGGGCACGGTGTGACAGGGGGACACGGCGGGGAGTGCGTCCCGATAGGGAGCGTGCCGCGATGGGGAGGGCATTGGGATGGGAAGCGTGTGGTGATGGGGAGAGTGTCACGAAGGGAAGCACATCATGACGGGAGCACGTCGGGATGGGCAGCATGTTGTGACAGGGAGCGTGTCGCGATAGGGAGCACGTCAGGACCGCCGGCCCCGGGGCCCCGCTCACCGCGGGCGGGTGACCACGTTCAGGTACTGCTGCAGGTCGTTGTAGAAGCGCAGCAGGTCCTCCACGGGCGCGTCGTCCCCGGGGTACGCGGGCTGGGCCGGGGCCGCGCGGGGCCGCAGCGGCAGCAGCGCCACCACAGCGCAGGCCACCAACAGCAGCGGCGGCCGGCGCGGGGCCATGGCTGCGACAGGGACACGGGGGTCACACACGGATGGGAACGGGACGGGGTGTGCTCGCACACGCGTGTGCACAGCACACACCTGCACACTCACACCTGCACACTCCCGTGTGCACACCCCGTGTCCCTGTTTCACACGCGCAATCACACTCCTGTCCCCTGCACACCCTGTTTGTCACACACCCGCTCTCTGCTCCCACCGCCCTCAGCCCCCTGTCCGCACTCACCTTCTTCCTCGGGCGGGGACACGGGGACACGGCGAGACGGGGGGACGCTGCCTGACACGCCGGGTCCTTGGTGCCACTGCTGCCGCTGCCGTGCTGGCCCTTATATCCCCCTGTCCCCCCGCTGATGTCACCCTGCCACGCAGCACCTGTGGCCAGGTGCCCACTCGGACGGGGAGGGGGGGACAGGGGCCATCGTGGGGGGTGACAGGRACAGCTGGCCCCTACACAGCTCTGGTTAATGTTTGACCCCGCGCTGGGGGGGCTCCCGGARGGGACAGGACATGGACACGGGTGTCCGGCCCCACAGAGGGACAGAGGGACAGGTGCGGGGACAGACGGACTAGAGGGGGACAGTCAGGGGGGCTGGTGGGGTGCAAGGGTGGCAGGAGTGGACAGAGGGGTGGAGAGTGGGACAGGGGGACAGTGGAGGGGCAGACAGAGGGACGGGGGGGCTGAGGGAGGCAATGTTGGGATGAAGGACAGGGGGGCCACAGCCATCCCTCACTGCGGCCGTGGGGACGGAGCTGTCCCCGGGCTCCCACCATGGCCAGGTGGGGAGGCAGAGGGACACGGGACCCCCAGCCCTGGCACAGCCCCCAACGGCCACGGTCCTCACACGGGGGGGGCCCATAGTGGTGTCCGCACCCAACACCCAGTGCACCCCACTATCCAACCCCAGTGTGCCCCAGCCCCCCAGCTCACCCCACTGCCAACCTTCTCTCCACACCCCCTCCTCCAAAATTCCCATCCCCTTCCACTCTATTCTCCTCCTTTCACCCCCCAATTCCTTCCCAGCTCTCCGGCCCCCCCTCCCCGCACCCCAGCACCTCCTGTGCCTTGTTCCTCCACCCCTCCATCCCTCCCGCACGCCTTTTTTCCCCCCGCGCCCCCCGCACACACAGCGCGGACCCGGCCGTGCCCACGATCGTGCTCTTTATTGTCGCTGCGGGGCCGTGCAGGGACCACGCGGGACCCCCCCGACAGCGGTGGAGAGGGGACGGGGTCGGGGCCCMCCCGACAGCGGGACGCCCCCGAGCCGGGTTCTGGGGGTCCCCGGCCCTCCAGCGGGGGGTCCCGCGCTGGCCCTGGGTCCCCTGGGGGGACCTGGAGAGGTGGGGAGGATTTGAGGGACAGGGGGGCTGGGCGGGGCGGTCACCACGAGGAGTCGTCGTCTCCGTACCTGCGGGAAGAGCCGGTGTGAGAAAAGGTCCCAAACCTCCCCGGGACCCCAGACAACCCCGGGACCCCCACCCCGGGGTGCGGGCGAGGGTGCAGCCCCTGTCCCTGCCCGCGGGGCGGTGGAGACAGGGACGGGGACAGCGACAGGGACACTCACCGTGACCTGTCACTGCCGGCCCCCACGAGCAGCTCCGTCACCGCGGCGCCGGGGCTGGCGCGCTTCCCGTACCTGCGGGACGCGGGGCACGCGCGTGAGCGACGGGGACCCGCGGGTGCGCGCGCGGAGGTGCAAAGGGGACCCCACGGGCGAGGCAGGGGAGCCCAGGGGTGCGCGGGGACGGGGACAGGGACAGGGACAGGGACGGGCGGGCCAAGGGGGACGCGTGTCCGCACCCACCCGCGCTCACCTCTGCCGCGTGACCAGGTTGATGTAGTGGCGCAGGGCCGAGAAGTACCGGGCCATCTCCTCGGGGGACGCGTCGTCCCCGGGGCTCTCGGGTTTCGGGGGGTACGCGGCCGCCAAGCACAGGAGGGCACAGAGGGACACGGCCACCAGCGCGCGCCACGGCCGCGGGGACGTCACCATCTGCGGCGGAYGGGGGCGAGGGGCGGCTGCGGGTGGGGCACCCCCATCGCCCCCGGGTGCCCCCATCACCCTCGGGACCCCCCGACTCCTCTCTGCCCCCCACCAAACCCCAGGACCCCATTCCCTGTGGGAATGTCACACCCCCAGCTCCCCAAGGGTTTGTTTCATCCCCCACCTGGGACCCCAGCTCCACTCAAGGGACATCTTCACCCCCGGGACCACCCCCCCCCCCATATCCCGCGGGGACATCTCCCTCCCAGAGACCCCCCCTCAGTGTCCCCAAGGCAGCTGTCCCACCCCAAAGGACCCCAGAGACCCACGTGCACCCAAAGGGACACCTTCCCTCCAGGGACCCCACATGTCCTCAAGGTGATTGTCCCTCCTGGGGTCCCGACCTCCCCTCAGGGACCCCCCGGGACTCCAGCCCCGTCCCTGCACTCACGATGGTGGAGGCAGAGGTGACAGGTAGGGCCTGGCAGTGGGGTGACAGTGCCGGGGACACGGYGGCTCCTGCACTCGCCCGAGTTTTATAGCCTGAGGGGGGCTGGTGGCTCCTCCCTCACGCGTGACCGACCCACGGGCACGCAGGACCCTGCGGCCCCCCCGCCACGGCCAGGGGACACGTGCCAGCACTTTGTCACTGTCCCCCGGCACAGCCCCCAGCCCGAGGCACTGAGGGGCTGGGGAGGACAGAGCGTGGGGGGCACGGGAGGGACACACAGACACGGGGACACTCGTGGGGCCACAGGACACGGACATGGCAATGCCAGACGGGCACGGGACATGGGCACGGATGTGACATGTCACCATGGCACACGGAGACAGGTGAGACACATGAATATGGCACATGACAGGTGTGACAGGCAGCCAGGGCACAGGGACATGGGTGTGACACACAACCGCGGTGCACGGAGACAGGACACGGACACGGATGTCACACACGGCCACGGCACAGGGACACAGGACACGGACACGGATGTCACACACGGCCACGGCACAGGGACACAGGACACGGACACGGATGTCACACGTGGCCATGGCACACATACCTGGCCCTGAGACAGCCTGGGGATGTGACAGTGGGACACAGGGACATCAGCCACACACAGGGACACAGACATGGCACGTGGGACAAGACCCACGGCCCTGGCACAAGCCACCCATGGGGGACAGCGGAGGGGACAGACACACGCACAGCACCGGCTGCCTCAGTTTCCCCAGACCGGGCACGAAGCCGCCACCACAGCCCTGTCACCGCAGCCCCCGCCACCGCCATCGACCGCTGTCACCACCCCCAGGACGGATGAGGTGCCCTTTCCAGCCCCCCGTGCTGGAAGGGGCATTAATCCCTTATGGATTTACCATTAAGGAGCAATCATCGGCTCCGGGGGAAACTGAGGCACGGAGGGACGCGGCGGGGACGTGCCCGCCGGGCAGGGGCCACCAAAGCCACCGTGGGGGTGCTGGGATGGGAGAGGTGGCAGAAGAGGGTCCCCAAAAAGGCCGGGATGGCCCCACCCAGATGCAGCCGCCTCTCCGGCCAGTGGGGTGGAGGGGCTTGGCAGGAGGGGACACGGCTCGTGGGGACACTGCGGGGTGTCACCAGCGCGGCTGGAGGCGACACGATTCGGCCGGAGGGGACACGGGAGGGTGCCAGCCCCGGCCGGAGGGGACGCGCTCCCCACTCCTGCCCCGGTTGTCACCCCGGCGAGCGGCGGCGGGGACACGGCTGGTGGCAGTGGCGGGGGCTGTCCCCCGTGGCGTGGCCGCGCGGTGACACCGCCGGGGTGCGGGGACACGGGCGGGGGGTCCCGGCCGAGCGGCGCCGCGCTCACGGCAGCCCCGGGAGGGGGGAGCAGCCCCCGCAGCCCCCCCAGCCCCGAACCTTTCACGTCCCCGCGGTCGATGCGGGGCTGATGGGACCGAGGGGCTGCGGGGACCCCCCCGCAGGGCCTGACGCGTGTCCGGGGAAACTGAGGCAGCGGAGCTGGATCCCGCCCCCCCTTCCCCGGCACAGGAGCGCCCCGAGGGAGGATCTGCCCCATCCCGGGGCCCGGGGGGACCCCAGCACAGTGACAATGCCACCGACGTTGTCACACCCATGGGGAGCAGGGTGCGGGTGGCCCCCAGCGCCCCCCCAGCACCCGCGGGGACACTCGRGGGGGGCGGGAGATTTCTGCCCCATTTATCCGAGTGGCAGCAAACACACATTTTCCAAAGGTCGCAGGATGGCTCTGCCGGCGGGGGGGGCGGGGGCTGCACCCCCGGGCAGAGGGGACACCCCGACGGGGACAGGGCAGGGGGTGTCCCCTGCGTGCCCCCAGCTCTCCCGGGGCAGTGAGGAGGAAGAGGAGGGTCTGGGGGTGACAGCGCGCGGCTGGAGCCGCCGGAGGGGTCCCGGGGGGTGAGGAGCCCCGGTGGCCCCCCCGAGCAAACAGGGCTCTGCCGCCTGCCCGCGTTTTATGGCCCCGGTTCCGCCGGAGGCGCATTAGGGCCCCCCGCAGGAAGCCCCTTATCAGCCCTGTTTGCTTTTCCGGACGGGGCGGGGGGGACATGGACACCTGCCCAGCCCGGGGACAGGACGGGAACAGCRAGGACACAGCCCGTGGAGACCCTGGGGGCTGCCAGCCCCTCCCTGTGTCACATCGGCCCCCCCACCCCGTGCCAGAACACCCACAGCCCCTCCACCGAGTCCCCAAAGCGGCTGCCCCTCGAGCAGTCCCCCCACAGCCCCTCAAACTCACGTCCCTCCCCAGAGCTGCCCCCCCAAAGTGGCTCCCCATGAAGGTCCCCCAAAACAGCTCCCCTGAAGCAGCCCCTCCAGCCCAAGCCCCCAGAGGAGCTCTGCCCTCCAAGCCCCCCCAGAAGCATCTCCCCCTGAATCAGATCCCCCCTGAAAGTGACTCCTCTGAAGCAGTTTCCCCTCCAAGTCCCCCAAAGCAGTTCTTCCCTCAAAATCAGCCCCCCAGAGCATTCCCCCACTGCAGTTCCAGGACCCCAAAGCAGTTTCTCCCCCCAAAAGCTGCAGCCCCTCACCCTGGCACCCAAAGCTGAGCTCCCCCAGGGTGAGACGTCAAACATTTCTCAGTGCATCAGTAAAAATACATTTTGGGGGGAGGGGGGGAGCAGTGACACTCCTCAGCAGGGAGAGGGGCCCTGGCCACACAGTGGCCGCCACCCCCCAGGCAGGACCCCCCACCCGTCCTCCGCCAAAATTATCAAATATTTACAAACAACACAAAAAAAAAAAAAAAATCAGCAAATAAATAGCGGCGCTCCTTAAAAAACCCCTCCCACCCCCTTCATCCCTGTTTCCCCCGCTCATCCCACGCTTTCCCCCTCATCCGTCGGTGGCCAGGATGACCACGGCCCCGAAGATGCCGACGTTTTGGCCGATGAGCTTCATCTGGTTCCAGAACTCGACGCGGCGCAGGGCGTGCCAGTAGCCCAGGTTGCCGTCGATGAGCAGGATGGCCAGGGGCAGCAGCACGGCCAGCACCTGCGCCGCCGTCCGCACGTAGTATCCCGACAGGAAGGCCAGCGCCAGCAGCCCGTAGAGCAGGAACAGCAGCTGCAGGGCCAGCTCCCCCCCCAGCAGGTGGTCCAAGTAGGCCAGGCGGTCCTCGGTGCTGTGCTGCAGGGAGTAGGCCTGGGGGACAGCGGGGGACAAGGGGACACTGGGGACGCTGGCGGCAGGGCTGCGCTCTGGGGGTGGCGGGGACGGAGCGCGGTGGCACCGGTGCCGATGGCCGCAGCCGTCCGAGGTGTCTCCCCCAGGGACAACGGGGGACTGGTGTGGGGTGGCCCTGGTGGCACCACCCTGAGGCTCCTACCAGGGACAGTTTGGGGCACTGCAAGCACCGTCCCAAGGCTTCTCCCGCAGGGAATTGTGTCCCCAGCCCACAGCGCAGCAGCCCTGGCTGTCCCAGGCGTGCCCCRGCCCCGTTACCTGGCAGATGAGGTAGATGCCCAGGAACACCTGTCCCGTGGACTGCAGGGAGCGGCTCCGCGGTTTCTGCCGGTACAGCTCCCCCGCGCCGCTGGCCAGGATCAGGAACCCGCCGATGATGGCGATGGTGCGCGAGTACATCCGCACCTGCGGGGTCAGCGGCGCCGCCACCGTCACCGTCACCACCCTGGGGCTGCCACAGGGGGTCCGGGGGGTGTGGGGGTCTCACCTTGAGCCAGTCACCGTAGTGGACGTGGCCCCCGACGTGGGCGGCGTAGGTGGCCACCGCCAGCTGCAGCGCGGCGCCCAGGGCGAACCAGCGCCGCTTGACCCCGAAGGACATGAAGCTGGCGCAGAGCACGGCCACGCCCATGTCCACGTACAGGTAGGGCACCGGGATGTCCGGCTTCCTGTGGGGACGGCAGCTCCGGCACCCCCAGACTCACCCCAGAGCCTCCAAACCCTCCCTCAGGTTCTCGGTCAGCCACAGCCCTCACCCGGCCCCACAGAGCCCCTCCGTGCCCCCACTGCTGCTGTCCCCAGACCCCAAAACCCTCCCTCAGAGCCCAACGCTCCCAGTGTCTCCCCCCAGCCCCAGGCAGCCCCCCTGTGCCGCGACTCAACCTCTGAGTGGCCCTGCCCCACTGAGGGTCCCTCGCACCCGGAGCAGCCCCACACCTACCCAGGAGCCCCCCAGCTGCCCCACACTTCAGCAGCCTCCCAGCACCCCCAGGCCCCACAGCCTCCTCCAGGCTCTCCCAGCCCCAGCCCCCCCATAACCACCCCCAAAATCCTCACGGCTCCACAGCACCCTGGGCCTTCCCCAGGTCCTCACGGCCCCACACAAGCCTCAGGACCCCTGACCCCCAGGGCTCTCCCCCAGACCCTCAAAGCCCCACACCCCACATCCACCTCTGACCCTCCCGGCCCCACAACCATCTTCAGGTCCCACAACCACCCCCAGACTCTCAGAGACCCCCATCAGCCCCAGCCCCATACCACCCCTCGCAGCCCCATACCAGCCCCGGGCCCCACAGCCACYTCCAGGCCCTCCCAGGCCCCGGGCCCCCACGACCACTTGCAGGCCCCCCGCGCCCTCCCCCGCCGGGCGCGCACCGGCGCAGGTCGGCGCGCTCCGCGCAGAGCAGGAGCCCGCTGAAGCAGTGCCAGAAGGGGAAGCGGGTGAGCAGGACGCCGCCGCCCGCCGTGAGCAGGCGCAGCGCCCGCCGCCTCCACCCGCGGCCCGCCGCCATTACCGGGCCGTCCCGCCGGAAATGCCGCGCCGGAAGTGCCGCCTCGCGCCCGGGGACCAATCAGCGCCGCCCGCCGCCCCCGGCCCCAAACCGCGCCCCTTTAATGGCAGCGCCCTCGTCTTCCCTCACGCCGCGCCCCTCCATTCAAACATCGCTTCCCGCCCCGGAGCCGCGCCCCCGCACTGAAACACCGCGCCCACCGAGCCCTCCCCCAGCCCCAGCCCGGCCTTCTCCCTGAAACCGCGCCCCTTCCAGGGAAGCCCCTCCCAGGCCCTAAACCGCGCCCAAGCAATTAAGCAAACCTTCATTGCCACAGCCGCGGCAGGCCCCGCCTCCTCCGCCAAAGCCACGCCCACACAGACCACGCCTTCCATAATATATGCGAGCCACAAGCCCCACCCATCACAAGCCACGCCCCTCGCTGAGGCCACGCCCCCATTGAGCCCCCACAGACTCCGGTGATGGTTAAAAAAATTTCGGGTTTTTATTGTTTTTTGCTAAACAAGACTAAAAAATTTTCCTTTTTTTTTCTTTTTTTTTTAATATTTTTTTTTTAATCCTTAACTTTCCTAAAGGCAGGGCTTGAATTGCTTTGAATTTGATCAGTTTTTTTTTTCTTTAAAAAAAAAAAAAAAAACAAAACCAAAAAACAATGAAAGGAAACAAAAAGGGGAGGGGGAGGATCGTGGCAAAAAAAATTTAAAAATTTAAAAAAAATTAAAATTAAATGAAAAAGGGCAAAAAAATTAAAAACATAAAGGAAATGGGGGGAAAACCCCAAATCCAGGTTCTGGCTGCTCCCAGGGGGGTGTTAGAGGGATTTTTTGCCACGACCCTGCTAGAAGCAGACAAATATTTAAAGAACATTTTAATATATATTCATATATATATTTAAAGATAAGAAAAATAAGACTAATTCAAGCCTTGCCCTGTGCAAACAAAATTAAAACGAGACCACGTTGGTCACGAGGGTCCCGGGTTGGCCACCACAGTCAGCTCGTTAGCTTTATTTTCTGGGGGGTTCTTTGGGGAAGAGGGAGGCAGGAATTGGGAGGAAAAGCGAAAAAAAAAAGGCCAAAAAATAAAATTAACGGAGTCTGACCGGCTGGAGGGAGAAACCATGGCGGAAAAACAAAGTCTGTTAGTCAAGTAATGCGTGAGGAGCTTTAAATTATTCTCTTTTCTCGTTTGTTTTAAAGTCTAAAGTTTGGAATTGGTTGAGATTCCCCAAAAAAAAAAAAAAAAAAAAAAAAAGGAAATAAAAGTTGAAGGTGCCCCCGGCGCCGCCTCCGGGGAGGGGACGCGGGGACGGGGCGATCCCGAGGAGGTGGCCTCAGGATGACAGGGACGTGTCCTTCTGTGTCTGCTGTGCTTGTGAACGCTGCAGGACCTTCTGGCTTTCCACGTCCCGGAAGTGTTTCTCCACCTGCGCGGGGAAGGGGGGGACGGAGCGAGGAAAAGAGGGGTTTAGGGAAGAAACGGTGCCCAAGAGGGGCTGGAGAACCCCAGGACGGGCTGGCGGCCAAACACGGAGGGGCTCTGGGTGTCCCCAGGGATGTGAGACCCTCCCCGTCCCTCCAGTGTCCCCAGCCCCTACTCACAACTTTGAATACACGACTCAGACAAGGGTGGGAAGGGGATCTGGAGAGGGAAGGGGACGCCCAGGACGGGCTGGAGCCCACCCAAGGCGGGCTCCTGGGTGTCCCCAGGGATGTGCCGCCCTCCCAGCACGCCCAGTCTCCCCAGTCCACACTCACTATTTTGCGTACGTGGCTCAGGGCGCTTCCCTCTTTGCCTTTACAGTTTTCCACCTGGTATGGAGGGGCAATGACGACTTCTTCCATCACAACTATGTTCTTCTCCTGCCATTTACAGTCTTTAATGCTGAGGGGAGCGAGAACGGGATCAGGGAATGCCACCTGGCCTGGGAAAGCCACCACCACCACCACTGGCGTGGGCCTGTGTCCCACCGAGGGGGCAAAGAGCCCCCCTGGTCACTCCAGTGTCCCACCAGAGAGGGGTGAGAGTCCAGGGGGGTGGGATGTGCCAGGGAGGGGCAGGGAGGGGCAGGGAGCTATCCTCCTTCCCTGCAGATCCCATCCAGCACATCCCAGGACACGTCAGAGTGTTCCACGGCAAACCCGAGGGAGCCGGCGATGGGAATCCCCCAAAAAGGCTGCGAGGGACCCCAAAACAGAGCACGGTGATCCCGAGGTGGGGACTTACGTCTTATGGATAGTCTGGAAGAGCTGCTGCCCCTCCAGAGAGACACCAGCACTAATTGCATACGCCTGGCTCATCTTCTCCTCCTTCTCCGTCCGCGCTTTGTTGGCAAGCTGGGAAAACACAGGGACAGGGAACTGGGTTGGGAGCAACGAGGGGACACAGGGAACCCCCGGACATGGCTCTGCCACTCGTGATTCCAGCCTAAATTCCCCTTCTGAGGCACCCTCACCRCTGCCAGGCTCTCCCAAAGATTTGGGGGATGGTGGTGCCATCTTTTCACCTCCCCCTGTCCCTTCCCCCTGGCCTTTTCCGAATTAATTCTGTCATTTTAGGCCCAAACCACCCCCACTACTCAGTTTACTTGGGATGGAGATGGGGAAGAGGAGCCTGGAATACCCATCACACTGGGAGTAAACGCTCCACGCAGGAGTACGAGCAACTTTAGCCTGCAGCAGTTGATTTGTTCCCAAAAATTAACCAGAATTGGTTATCTGGGAGTCGCATCCGTGTGTGGGGAGGTGTGATTACACACAGGGTGCTGGAATAGAGATGGAAAACCCCGACCCTGGCATCCCCCATGTTGAATCCCATGGATGTGGGAGGAGAAGGATGCAGTGCCTGGAGGCAGCAGCCTTGGACCAGCTGCCTTTTCCTGGCTGGAGCTGCCGCAGTGGAGGAGCCACATCGGCATCATCCCTCCTCTTCCTCCTCCTGGAGCCTCCTCGTTCCTGGGAGCGCTCCCAGAGCCAGACTGGTGCTGCCTGAGTCGGGGTTCACCCCTTCCAAAGCCCCTCTGGGTACAGAAAGCCCGAGCTCGCACTGACTGGGGACACTTTTGTGCCYGTAAGGGACAGCTGTCCCTGTCCCAGCCATGCCCTGTCCCCTGTCCGTGCCCCGGGGAGCAGAGTCACTGCAGGAGCACTGGGATGCTCCCCGTGTGCTCCCCAGGGATCAAGGAATGCCTCAACAGGGACAGGAGCCTTCCTCACCTTCACAGGCCACCCACCCCRTTCCATGTGGGAATCACCCTCCCCAAGACCACCAGTCAGGTTTCCAAACCAGGCACAACGTTCCATAGGAACTTCCCTGCACCCCACACCCTTCCCAGCCTTCCCTGGGTGCCACAGCCCCTCATCCATCCGGGGGGGCCGCCCCGAGGCTGGAGAACCGGGATCCCAGCTGAGGGACACCAAAGCATCCCCCCACCACACTGGGATGGGCTGGAACTGTGGGACAGGGCACTGGGAATCACCTCTGCCGTGTCCTCCCTGAGCAGATCCCCTTCCCAGACAGACCAGATTCCCCTTGCCCAGCCTGAGGTTTAGATCTCCTCTTTCCCAAGCCTCTCACTTTCCCAAGCCTTGGGATGCTCCTCYAGCAGCTGCTGCATCCAGATTTGGGGACAGCCCTGACAAGAGGCCACGGGGAGCAGACTGGAAACCCTGGAGAGGTGCCAGCACCAGCAGCATCCCAGCATTTCCATCGGGATCCACCCCTGCGCTCATCACCCCACCGCAGCAGGATGTGCTCTCCCTACCCATCCACGTTCCCGAGAGGAAATGGATCAGACGCGCGGCTCCAGCCTCCTGGATTCGAGCATTCCAAGGAATTCCACCGTTCCCCGGCACACACCTTGTGCAGGCGGCATGAATGGATGAGTCACTTCCCTGCGCCCTCCGGATGAATGACGGAATTCGCAGCACCAGGCAAGGAGAGACCGTGGGGGCCACCAAGGTTCATGCCAGGGCCACCAAGCCCAATGCGGAGGCCACCGAGGGCCATGCCAGGATCCCCCAGCGCCAGGGTGGTCCCTCATCCCACACAGGCTGAGGAGGTCAAGGGGATCCCTCCAAAATCTGCCTGGAATGGCACTGTATGGCTGTGCCGAGGTCCTCAGGCCAGTGCCAGCCCCTTGGGACAGGTGGTGTTCCCAAAAGTCCCCAACTTTTTGGGCTCCCCGGAGCACCCCCAGCATTTCCACATGCCCACACTTCCTCCTCCCAGTACAACCAGTACCAGCCATCCACATCCCAGTCCTGCAGCACCTGCCTGCACATCCATGGGGAAGGGGATGTGGGGCAGGGCCCCACAGAAGTCCCCTCCTGCCACTGGACTGGGGACACGGCCACTGTGTGGCCCTTTCCAGCACGACTCCATCTGTTATTTCCCCACACACCAAACTCACAATTACTTGGATGCTGGAAAAGACCGAAGTGAGCACTGGAATTCCTGAGGGTTTCCCCTCGGGCTGCGCTCCCAGCGATGCCACTCGCTGCAGTGACAGCCAACAGCCACATCTTGGTGGCAGCTGTGTCATCCGAGACCTCTGACAACAACGCGTTAATCCACCGGGAAGGGACCCGGGGAGGGGACGGACACCCGGCTGGTGCCACCTGTGTGACACCAACCCCCGGGAGAGCACAGCCAGACCCCACAGCTRGATTCATCCCAGCACCGAGGGCTCGGGGTCGCCTTCCCTTTCTTTCACATCACTGGGAATCGGCAGCAATCCCGTTCCAGGATGGATGAAAAGCAATTCCTCAAAATTCCGTGAGTTCCACATCTTTACCCCTCCTGTCCACTCCATATCCAAGATGCAAACATCTAGACCCAAAATGGCATCATCCAGACCCCAAACACCATCACCTAGACCTAAACTACCAAAACCCAGGCTCCAAACCCCTCAAAATCCAAGCCCCAAAACAAGACCACCTTAGACYCCARAATACCAAAATCCAGGCCCCCAAATGCCARAAGTCCAGACCCTAAACCCAACAAAATCCAGGCCCCAAAGTGCCAAAATCCCGAGCCCAAACTGCTAAAACCCAGACCCAAAACACCAAACCCCAGACCCAGACTGGAACTCCGGGAAGCCGCGCTGGGAGCGGGCGAGCTCCAGCAGCGAATCCCGCTGGATCCCTGCAGGATTCCCGGCGATCCCTGCRGGACGGGGCTCTCACCTTGCTGACGTTGAGGGAGGCTAAAGGGGGAGGCGTTTCCGTGCGGTCGTTGATTATTTCCACTTCTGACACGTACTGTAAGTTTACGAGCAGGATGTCTGCGTGGTTGGGCTTGCCACTGGAAGAGGGGCATTCTGGAGGGGGGGATTAAGGAAAACAAATCCAGAGGGAGGTATTTACAGGTGGGACACAGCCCGGGAGCAAACCGGGAGAAGGTTTGGGTTTGTGGGAAGTTCCTCTGCTGCCTTGCCCCTATTTGGGATAATCGGCGATCCCAACAGAGCCACACATCTCTCCTTGGGCCTGTTTGATGCTGATGCAGTTTTCCTGACTCCAGATTGAGTTTTCCAGTCCTGGCCCACCAGCACCAGCCCACCGCCACCACTGCTCTGAAGCAGCACGACCACTGCACCCCAAACTTGCACTTTTTCCACCAGAACTCTTTCCTCGTGCAGGCAGCAGCCTCCAGGGGAGCATTCCCTATTCTGGAAGGAAGGGAACTGCCAGGAGAGGCCTCCTCACCCTCACACACACCAGGTTTGTTGTTGGTATTGCTGTTGTGAATGAGACAACACCCCCCAAAAAACCCCACCCCTTCCAGAGCTGAGAGGGATTCCTGCACAATTCCTCTGCTCCCATGAGGATGGATAGAGGGATGGAGGGAGGGACGGAGCAGGGAGCACGGCATGCAGGGCCTCTTCCATGCCAACACCATCTCCTCCTGGAAGGGATCCTCATGGAAGTCCCTGTTCCTCTCTCCCAGCCCCTCTGAGCCCAAGGTGGGGCCCACCCTAAAAAACGCCGTTCAGCGATGAGGAGAAAGTCAGGGATGCTGGGGGGATGAGCTGGAGCATCCCAGCCTTGGGAGGAAGAGCTGGACTTTGGGAAAACCCAGAAGGGAAGAGCTCAGCCCTCTCTGGGGCAGACAAGCAGCACTGAGCAACCTGTTGGATCCTCTGGGATTTTCCTGCTGCCTCTAGTGGGACCTGGGAGCTCCCCTGACTCCTACCACACATCCCAGGCACCCAGAGGTCTTTTCCTATTGCGTTTCCCACAGCTCCAGCCACAAAACCCTCTCCCAGCTCCTCATTCCCTGCAGAGCCCAGCCCTGGGCCCCCAGAACTCCAACGCCAGCCCTGGGCTGAGCATTCACCTTCTCTCCTCTCCTGGCTCCCTCCACTGTTTTCCAACAGCCCTTGGCTTTTCCTATTCCTTGCAGATTCCAAACAAAACCATATCCACTTATATTCATACTGGGGGGGCCAGGGAGCACCACACTGCCCCCACTCACCCCAATACATGGCTCCCCAACCCCAACCTCTCTATAGGGCATGCCACACCCCCACTCACCCCACTACAGGGTTCCTCACTGCCCCCCCAAAAACCTCCAGGACACACTCCCCCCCATTCTCCCCAGTGCTGGGTGCTCTCTCTCTCCCCATTCAACCCAGTACAGGGCTCCTCACTGCCCCCCAAAACCTCTTTATAATACAGGGCCCCTCAATCCCCCCACTCACCCCAATACAAGGCTCCCCAATCCCCCCAATACAAATCTCCTCACTCCCCCCAAAAACTCCCTACAGGACACCCCACATCCCATTCACCCAATACAAAACCCCCCAGCTCCCCCATTCACCCCAATACAGGGCTCCCCAATCCCCCGTTCACCCGATTACAAGGCCCCCCAATCCCTCCATACAGAGCTCCCCAATCCCCCCACTCACCCCAATACAAGGCTCTCCAATTCCCCCAAAACCTCCCTACCGGACTCCCCACTCCCCCCCTCCCTCGGGGGTCTCCCCGCTGCCCCTCAAACCCCTCCCTGTCGCCGCCCACCTCGATCCCCTCACACCCCCTCCCCTCCTTCCCCCCCTTTCCCCTCCCTCCCTCACGCCCCCCCCCCCTCCCCATCGGGCGGGCCGCAGAGGCCCGAGCGGGCCGCGCCGGGGCCGGGACCAGCGCGGCGAGGCGCGGGCGGATGGATACTGAGCGCCAGCATCTTGCTGGGGTAGTCGAAGGCGACGACCTCGCCCTGGAGGCGCTGCTCCTGGCAGGTGCGGCAGGACACCTGGCTGCCCACGCTGAAGTACTCGCCCGGCGCCGCCATCTTGTCCGCCCGCAGCGCCCGCGGCTCCGCTCGCCTCGGCCAGGCGCGGCGGGGGCGGGGCCGCGCGGCAGCGAGGGCGGGGATTGGCGCTCCGCCCCGCCGATCTGCTCCGCCCCGCACCCTGATTGGCTGAGCCCACCCCGGCCGCTGCTTGTCCCTCCCGCCCCGCCGTAGCGCGCCGCGCTGCGGGCGGTGATGGGAAGTGTAGGCGGAAGAGGGCGCTGAGAGCGGCGGGAGGGAGTTTTGAGGGGTCCCCGGGATGAAGCCCCCCCCTCAGGTACCTCCCGCCGGTACCGGGGGGGTGGGGAGCGCCACGGGGAGGTTTAAGGAGCGTCAGGGCGGCTCAGAGGCTGCTGGTGGGAATGGGGAGGCCGCGGGTCTGGTGTAGGGAGACCCCAGGGAGGCCTCGGGCCTGAGAGCACAGGGAGGCCCAGAGGGACCCCAAAGGGACCCCAGGGAGGCCCAGGACCCGCTTTAGGGTGACCCCAGGGAAACCCCAAAGAATCCCCAGGTTGGCTCCAGGGAGACCCCAGGCCTTCTGCAGAATCACCACAGGGAGACCCAGGGAAGTTTCCAAGGGAAAACCCCAGGGAGGTCRTGGCTCTTCGGAGCATCGCAGCTGCTCCAGCAAATCCCACAGCAATCCCTGCCCTGGCCCCCATCCCAGAGCCACAGGTCTGCTCTGCTGGGACCCCCCCGGGCAGAAATTTGAGAGTCATTTGTGGGCAAACTTTGAGTGGTGAACGACTCCCTGAATCAGTGCCAAGGCATCCCTTGGGATCCGGCCACCTCCCAATGAATTCCCAATGAATTCCTAAGGATCCAGCCACCTCCTACCCCGTTCCCAAGGGATTCCCGAGGGGATCTGTGCCGGGGCTGATCTCCCTCCCGTGTCCCAGCCCAGTGCCATGGATGCCCTGCACGAGGCCGGGATCCGCGTGGCCGTGGCCCTGCAGGCCGGGCCGCCCTGGCTGGAGCAGTTCTGGCTCTTCCTGACCTCCCACTTGGATCCCAATTCCATGTACACCGTCTGCTTCCCGCTGGCCCGCGGGCTGGATGACCGCGTGTCCRTGATGGTTCTCTGGATCGCCCTCGTGGCCGAGTGGCTCAACGTGGTCCTCAAATGGTGAGGGGGGGACATGGTGGGGAGGGGGGCATTGGGGCACTCCCTGGTCCCTGCCTGTGGAATTCCGGGCAGAGACTCCCTGCTCCCTGCCTGCGGCATTCCGCAGGGTCACCCGAGCTGCCCCAAGCATCTGCCAGGAATTCCTGGCAGAGAAAACCCCGGGAGGCATCGGGACTGGCAGGGATCCTGCCCTCCTGCCCCGGCTTCATCCCTGGAAATCCCGGGATGAGCGGCAGGGATCCTGCCCTCCTGCTGCCGCCTCCATGCCTGGATCCCGCCCTCCCGGCTCTCTGGGCCGGCTGTCTCTCCCACTGCTCCCTGTTTCTCGTGCCCGCAGGTTCCTGTTCGGGGAGCGCCCGTACTGGTGGGTCCACGAGTCGGGGCTCTCCAGCCGGGAGCAGCTCCCGCTGCGCCAGTTCCCGGTCACCTGCGAAACGGGACCGGGTGAGTCACGGCCCCGGGATCCACGGGGAAGCACCCGGGAGCCCCATCCCTGTGGGAATGCTGGGCTGGAAGCGGGAAAAGCCGTTCCTGAGCAGCGGGGAAGGGCTGGGCTTGACATTCCCAGCTCTTACCGGGCTGGGACGCACTCCCCACAACCACCCCTGTGCTTCATCCCCCAGGGAGCCCCTCGGGCCACTGCATGATCCTGGGGGCGGCCCTGTGGCCGCTTGTCACCGCGCTGACCAACGGAGTGTCCMGGTGCACCCAGCGGTGAGTCCGGGCTGGGCAGCGCCGGGGAGCTTCCTGTGGGCAGAGGGGGTGGGATGTGGGGCCTTTCCTCTGTGGCAGAGCCCACGGGGAGCAGGCAGGATGAACCCCGGGGTTCACACTGTCCCTTGGAAGCTTCCAGAGCACCTGTGGGAAGAGCGGGGTGGGTATGGGACCCCTGCTCGGTGGGCAGCACCCATGGAGGGTGGACAGGATCCCTCCCCTCCCAGCAGGGCGGCTCCAGGGGGACACATCCCTCCCCTGGCAGCTCGGGAAGCGGCTGTGAGACCCCCCGAAAGCCCTCGAGGACCTTTTCTTTCCTCCTTCCCGCGGCTGGGTGGGCTCAATCCCGCCCTGCCTGGCGCCCCCCCCCCCCCGCTGACCCCCGTTCCCTTCCAGCCGGGTGCTGAGGCTGATCCCATTCCTTGTCTACATCCTCTTACTGGTGGCCATGGGGCTCTCCCGGATCTTCGTCCTGGCCCACTTCCCCCACCAGGTGGTCACCGGCTCCCTGGCAGGTGAGGGGGCACCCCAACTCCTTCCCCTTCCCTCGAGCCCCTTCCCAGTCCATCCCCGTGCCAACCCCCCTGTCCCCCTGCCAGGGATGGCTCTGGGCTGGGGGCTGCAGCGCTGGCCCCCCAACTTCCTCAAGTACCGCTTCTTCCTGGCGGCGGCGCTGGGGCTGCTCCTGAGCGCGCTGGCCCTGCACGGGCTGGCCACGGCCGCGGGGCTCGACCTCGACTGGTGAGTGCCCGGGCACAGGGGGTGCCGGGGGGCAGGGGTGTCTGACCCCCAGGCTGGAAGGAGGTATCCCCAGGAATCTGCTCCCAGAGTGTTTTTGGGGGGAGGGAAGGAGGGACTAACCCCAGGGGTGTGCCCCCCCAGGCTCTCAGGGTCCAGCTCCAGAGCTCTGCCCCCAGGCCGTGTCGGGGGGGGCACACCCCAAGCCCCGCGCTCCCCGCAGGTCGTTCCGCCGGGCCGACGCCCGGTGCTCGGACCCGTCCTGGCTGCGGCCGGAGACGCGGCCCTGGGCCTCGCTGTGCCGGGTGAGCGGCAGCGCCCTGGGGCTGGCCCTGGCCGCCAGGCACCCCCTGAGCCGCCGCGCCGCCGAGGAGCTGCAGGGGCTGGAGCCGCCGCTGGGCAGCGCCACGCTGGGGATGCTGGCCCTGGACATGCTGCACAAGCTGCCCAAGAGCGAGGACACGGCCCTGTGGTACCTGAACGTGGGCGCCCGCTACACCCTGGGGCCCGTGCTCGTGGGCTCCCTGCTGCCCCAGCTCATCCTCACCCTCCGGCGGCTCCGGGGAACCCCCTACATCCCCCCACGTGTCGAGTAGGGGGCCCCGCTCTGGTCCCGGTTCATCCTCACCTGTCCCAGGGACCCCCGAATTGAGTAGGGGGTTTCTGCTCTGTTCCCAGTTCGTTCTCACACTCCTTTCCCCCCGGGACCCCAAAACTGAGTAGGGGGTCCCCACTCTTGTCCCAGTTCATCCTCACCCTCCCTTCCCCGGGGACCCCCGAATTGAGTAGGGGGTTTCTGCTCTGTTCCCAGTTCGTTCTCATGCTCCTTTCCCCCCCGGGACCCCCAAACTGAGCCGTTGTCCCAGTTCATCCTCCCCCTCACCCGCCCCAGGGGCCCCCCCCACGCACCCCGGGTGGGGGGTCCCTGCCCGCCCTCCCCTGCTCCCGGGGGCTCCTCCTGAGCTGTGCCCATTGCGGGGACTGAACTGGGGGTGCCCCGTGCCCAGCGGGTCTGGGGGCACAGCTCAGGGACAGCCCCGGCCCGGGGGGCACTGAGCTGCCACCGCCCCTCCCCAGCTGCCCCCAGTTCTCCCCTCCCCTCTGCAGCAGGGTGGGACCCCCCCCAGCCGGGACCCCCCTCTTCCCTCGCCGTGGGTGGGGTCACCCCGTTTCGAACCAAATAAAGCACCAAAACCACCCCCGGCCCCGAGTCCTGCGGGGGGGACACGGGCAGAGCGGGAGGGGGAGGGACAGAGGGAACAGAGCCCCCCCAGCCCGGGGGGTGACAAAAAGGGGACCCGCCCTGGTCCCTCCCTGCGCCTCTTGCCGTGGGTGGGGAAACTGAGGCACGTGGGGGCACGGCAGGGGAAAGGGGACAGGAAAAGGGACACAGGGGCACCACCACCACCCCCCCGGGCCCCCCCAAAGGCAGCGGGCCCGGCGGGTATTGCCAGAAACAGTTTATTTATACAAGGACGAACATCGGTGACATCTTACAAAATACCGAACCGAGACCCAGAGCGAGCGTGAGCGGGGACACGGACAGGACCGGGGGGACACGGGGGACACACGGCGGGCAGGGGGGGGACACCAGCCCAAAGCAAGCCGGGCACGCTGCCAGGGGGCCAGAGACCCTCCTCTCCCACGCCCCCCCCCCCCAAATCCAGAGGCGTTTGCCCCTCCTGGGGTGGGGAGGGGGATCCCCAGGGTAGGAGACACCCACAGCGGGGACCCCGCTGTGATTCCCCCCCTTCCTCACCCTAAACCAGGGTCCTTCCCCCCCCGGAGAGGTGACAAGGACACCCTTAGCCCTCTGTCCTAATTTGGGACCACCCCAAATTCCCCCCCCCGCTCCCGGAATAACTTAACCCACAACACGCTGTCCCCGTCCCCCCCTCCGCCCCCCCATTAAAAAAATACTATTAAATAATCCATCTGTAATAAAATTATATCCCTTTTTTGGGGGGGGGGTTGGGTGTTTTTCTCTCTTTTAAAGCTAAAATCGCTCCGAGGCCCCTCCGGCTGGTGACAAACAGGAAAATAAAGTGGTTTCTCCTCTTTTTTTTTTTTTTTTTCTTTTTTTTTCCTCTCCTCTAAGGACAAATTTGATCCCAACAAAGGCGCCGGGGTGACAAAGGGACGGGGGAGTGGGGGACAGGGCTCGTCCCTTTGTCTCGTGTCCCCGTCCCAAACGGGGAGGCCAAAGGGAAAAAAAAACCCAAGAAAATTAAGAAAACCTAAAATGAAGGGAAATTAAGGCATTAAAAAAAAATCCTTACTTAAAGGCACGAATATTTCCCATCGCCTCCCCCGGGGAGGGACGGACGCCGGAGCCAGGGAGGGAACGAGGGGAGGAGACACAAAAATAGGGGGAAATAAGGAAAAACCCCTAAAAAAAAATCTCGAGGAGCCCCGGGGGGGTCCGGGCAGTGCCGGGGGGACCCGACGGACACGGGGGGACACGGGGGGACGGGGGGGGACAGGGGGTGCTGGTGGAACCGCTGCTGCACAAGAGACACGACCGCAAACACCGCGGGGAGCCGGGGGGCACAGGACGGGCGGGGGGATTTTTTTGTGTTTTTCTCTTCTTTTTAATAGAAAAAGAAAATATTTTCCTCTTTTTTCTGGTTTTCCTTTCGGTTTCTGCCTTTTTTTTTTTTGTCCTTTTTTTTAGTGTTTTTTTGTTGGTGTTGGGTTTTTTTTTTTTGGTAGGTTTTTTTTTGTTTGTTTTTGTTTGTTTGTTTTTTCCTTTTACTGTGATTTTTTTTTCTCTGTGTGTGTGTGTGTGTGTGTGTGTGTGTGTGTGTGTGTGTTTTTCATCTCTTCCGGGTGTTCCTTGGTTTTTCCGGACGATGATCCGGGCGGGTCAGAGCGTGGGCTCGGCCTCCATCGGCTCCTCCGCCGGCCTGGGCAGGGGAGGGACACGCCAGTGTGGGGGGACACGGGTCTGCCACCCCCCCGGGACACGCCTGGAGCCGGGTGCGGGACACGTGTGTCCCCCAGTGTCCCCCCCCAGTGTCACACACCCGGCTCCGTGTCCCCCCCAGTGTCACACACCCCGCTCCCTGCCCTCCCCGTGTCCCCCCCAGTGTCACACACCCGGCTCCGTGTCCCCCCCAGTGTCCCCCCCAGTGTCACACACCCCGCTCCCTGCCCTCCCCGTGTCCCCCCCAGTGTCACACACCCGGCTCCGTGTCCCCCCCAGTGTCACACACCCGGCTCCGTGTCCCCCCCAGTGTCCCCCCCAGTGTCACACACCCCGCTCCCTGCCCTCCCCGTGTCCCCCCGGGCCGTACCTGGGCTGGGGGTCTGCCCCGCCCTGCTCGGCGCCCACCGACAGCAGGGCCATGGCTGTCACCGTCTCGGCCTCCTCGGTGTCCCCGCGCTGCGCCTCCAGCAGGGAGCGGCCCACGGCGGCCGCGAAGCGCCGCACGGAGCCCCAGTGCCGGCCTGCGGGGACGGGGACGGGGACACGGCTGGGACGGGCCCGCGGAGCCCAGGGACGCCCCTTTCCCCCAAGGAAGGGACAGCCCTGGGAGCTCCCATGGCAGGGACAGACCCGCTGGGGACCCCCAGTGACCCCTCGTGCCCRTCCCGTGGCAGGGTCAGTCCCAGGGACCCCTCGGGGACCTCCCGTGCCCCCCGTTCTCACTCTGGATCTCGATGACCTTCTCCAGYGTGGCCACCGCGTTCACGTTGGGCTTCTGCTGCAGGAGGGCCGGGTCCAGGGGCTCCAGCTGGGGGGGACAACCCGTCAACCCCCCGAAACTGCCACCAGCACCCCCAAAGTGAGAGCAGGGACGGGACCAGAGCCCCCCACCAACCAGTGAGGGGAAACTGAGGCACGGCACGGGGTGTGTGCCCCAGTACACCCCCGGGGAAGGGCTGGGGGGTCCCCAGGGCTGGGGGGCTCCCGGGGGCGTCCCCTGTACCTCGAGGCCGAGCAGGGCGGTGACGCAGGCCTCGGAGGCGTCGCAGATGGCCGTCAGGTCGTGCCCCCCCTCCAGCGCCAGCACCACCCGGCCCCCCGCCAGCATCATCAGCTGCTTCGTCAGGTGCCCGAAACCTGCGGGGCACCGGGGACGCGGTGAGGGGCAGCCGGGCCAGGGTCCCCACCCCGGGACACCCCCGGACCCCACTCACACTTGGCGGTGACRGAGTAGCCACCGAGCGGGGACAGGTGGCCCTCGACAGCGTCGAAGCCGGCGGAGACCAGCACCAGGTCCGGGGAGAACTCGTTGGCGATGGGCATCACCACCGTCCTGGGGGCAGCGGCGGCTCGGGACCCCCCCAGGGCTGGGGGAGCCCCCCAAGAGGGCAGGGACCCTTCCCAGGGGGTGGGGAACCACCAGGATGCAGAGGACCCCCTGGTGCAGAGACCCCCCCACTGCACAGAGACCCTTCCCCCAGGACACAGGGACCCCTCCCTGTGACAGAGCCCCCCCAAGGGCTCAGGAACCCTCCCCAGGGCCACAGAATTCCCACCAGAGCCCCCCCTCAATGCCATGGGGACCCTCCCCCCAGGACACAGCGACTCCCCCCGAGGGTCCGGCCCCCCCACCTGAAGGCTGTCAGGTACTCCACGTCCCCGATCGGGGGGTCCACGCCGCCGGTCCAGGCGATGTTGATGTTGTAGCCCACGCCCAGCCCGCTGCCCACCTGGGCACAGCCACAGGTGACCCCCCCGGGCCACAGCCAGGGCCGGGGGGGCACGGGGGGACGCCCACCCCCCAAATTACCCCCGGTACCTCCTCGGGGGCCCCGCTGCCCGGGAAGAAGTTGCCGTCGTCATAGCGGTGCAGGGAGATGTAGAGCACGTGGGGGTCGCTGTAAAAGGCCTGCTGGGTCCCGTTCCCGTGGTGGATGTCCTGGGGGGGCACCCACGATGTCAGAGACCCCCCCACACCCACCCACGGGGTCCCCAAGGCCTGTGGGGCTCCCCCTGTCCCCCCTTACCCAGTCCACGATGAGGATCCTGCCCACGCTGAGCCGCTGCTGCAGCAGCTTGGCCGAGATGGCCACTGAGTTGAAGAAGCAGAAGCCCCTGGGGACAAGGGACATGGGACATCGGTGGAGGGGGTGGCCCTGGGTGGGGGTCCCGGCCCTGTCCCTGTACTCACATGGCCGTGGACTCCTCGGCGTGGTGGCCTGGGGGGCGGATGACGGCAAAGCCATTCTGGGGGACAGAGAGGGACACGGGTGGGACACAGAGGGACATGGGTGGCATTAGGACACAAGAGGGATGGGGGACACGCATGGGACAGAGAGGGACACGGGCAGGGAGGCAGAGTGAGTGACACGCGCTCACCTTGACCTCCCCTGCGGCCACCTTGAAGGCCAGCTCGAGCAGGCAGCCCACGGCCGTGCGCACCGCGCTGGACGAGTGCAGCTCGTTCCACACCGTGTCACTGTCCACCTGCGGGGACACCGGGGGTCAGCGGGGCACRGCCACCCCGGGGACACCCCCCCGTGCCCCCAGACTCACCCCGATGCCCCCGCACGGCAGCACCGTGTACGTCTTCGGAGTGATGGGACCTGCGGGGTCAAGGGGTGATGGGGACAAGGAGACACAGGGGTCCCGTGGGATAAGGGGACCCCTGGGCACCCCAAGGATTGGGACCCCCCATGGGACACAGACTCTGCTGGACATCCAAGGGGGTGTGGACCCGCAGGGGACAGARGGATCACAAGGAACAAGGCAGCAAGATGACCCCAGCTCCAAAGGGGGGGTCCCAGGCATCGGGGGCCCCCCAGCACCCACCCAGCAGCTTCTTGCTGTCCAGCTTCTGGCGGTTCAGGGGGCTGGTGCCGTAGAGCAGCGCGTGGTGCTCCGAGTGCACCGTCTGGATCTCCTCCAGCGTCGCCTTCCTGCCCCGGATCCGCTGGGGACAGGCACAGGCTGAGCCCCCCGGGCTCCCCGCGCCACCCCGACCCCCCCCGGGACACGGGGACCCCCTCACCTCGCACTTGCCGAGCAGCCCCGTCTCCTGCAGCCGGGACCAGATGCTCTGGATGCGCCCGGCGTGCTCGGGGTGGATGGTGGTGTTCCCGCAGGTGCACTGGTGCTTCAGCATGAACGTGTCGTACACCACGCCTGGAACAGCACGGCTGGCACCGCCACCGGGACACCCCGGGACACCCCCGGGGAGGGGCAGCCCCGGGGGGAAGGGGCATCCCACGGGATATGGGGACCCCTGGGCACCCCGCGGTGTTGGGAACCCCAGGGAAGAAGGGAATCCCGTGGGAGAGCGACACCAACAACCTCACCAAGCGATGGGACACCCGGGGGGGGGGGGACACGGGCATCCCTGGGGTTTCCCACGGGACAGGAGGCCCCCATGTCACCCTGAGGGACGCAGAACCCCACGGGACAGGGAGCCCCCGACCCCCCCAAGTGCCAGAGCACCCTGCGGGACACCTCCCCCCCCCTCCCAGTTCCCCCAGTGCCGTACCTGTGGTGAAGAGGTGCTTGGGGGGCCCCTCGGGCGGGGGGGGTTTGACGCTGGCGGGGGACGATTGGGTGCGGGCGAGGGCGGGGTGGGGCAGAGCCAGGACCCCCAGCGGGGGCGAGGGGAAGAGCTGCAGCGGCGCCTCGGGGTACACCTGGGGGGACCCCGCCCCGTCAGCCCCACGGCCGGGGAGGGGGCGGGGGATGAGTCACGGGAGGGGACGGGGGGGGGGGGGCAGGGCGGGGGGGGGGCGGGGACAGGGGACAGAGAGGGGGATGAGTCACCGACCCTTCCGAGTCATCGCTGCAGCAGCACAGGAGGGCTGGGCCCCCAAAAATGGGGGGGGGGGGACGACACGACGCGGCTGGGAGGAGAGCAGGGGGCACGGGGTGCTCGTGCTGGAGTTTGGGGGGATTGAGGGAGCTGGAGGGGGTTTGGGCCCCCCCAAAGTCTCACCTGCTTGTAGGTGACCCCCAGCTCGGTGACGTCGGGGTCCCCGGCGGCCTCGGCCTCGTCCCCGCTGTCACCCGGCTCCTGGCAGCCCTCGGAGTCCTGCGGCTGCTCCGGGGGCTCCCCGGGCTCTGGGGACACGAGGGCGAGGGGGGGGCCGAGGGGGGGCCCGGGGGGGGCCCTCTCACCCGGGGGGGGCGATTGCTGCTCTGTCAGCTCCTCCTCTGTCTCCTCGGGGTGGGTGGGGGGCTGCCGGGCCAGCTCCCCCCCCTTGGGGAGCAGCTGGGGGGCACGGGGGTGAAGTGACCCCCCACGCCCCGTGTCTGCCCCATGGCCCCCCTGTACCCACCCTGTGCCCCACAGTCACCCCACACCCATCCCATGCCCATCCCACAGCCACCCAGCACCCACCCCACACCTACCCCATGCCCCAGCCACCCCACAGACCTTTGCCCAGTCCTTCCCCAGTTTCCCGTCTCCTGCCTCAGTTTCCCCTGCTTGCAATGCCCCCCCCACTGTATTTTGGGGGTTTTTGGTTTGACCCTCGCCCCCTCAGTGCCCCACAGCTACCCAACACCCACCCCATTTCCACCCCCAGCCCCGCTTACACCCCGTGCCCCACTCCCACCCCACACACCCCCCATGCCCACCCAGTGCCAGCCCCCGCTCCCCCCGTGCCCCCGGCCCACCTTGCCCAGCTGGACCTGCTGCTTGTCGAGGAAGTGGTGCTGGAGGGGGCCGTGGGGCAGGGCCTGGGGGCTCTGGGGCAGCGGGGACGACTGGGTGCGGCTCAGGGGCCGGTGCCGCGGCAGCTTGTTCCCACGGGGACCCCCCCCACGCTCCCCCGTCACCAGCGGGGACTGCCCGTGCAGGGGCACTGCGGGACACGGGGTCAGTGGGGCTCCCCACGCCCCCCGAGCCCCCCAGCGCGGCTGGGAGGGGGGTCGGGGGCTGTAAGCGCGGGGAACTGGGGAAGGACAGGGGAGAACTGGGGAAGGACGGGGCGGGGGGGAGCTGAGGGCAGACTGGGGGGAAATGGAGGCAGGGCTGGGGTCCCGGGGTCTCACCAGCAATGAGGGTGCTCTGCTGCCGCGCCTGCTCCAGCAGCAGCACGTGCTGCAGCAGCGATGGGGGCCCGGCCGGGGCGTCCCCGTCCAGGGCCACCCCCAGCAGGCACCCCGGGATCGAGGACGTGCTCAGGAACTTCCCGGTGAGGGCGGCCCCGGGGCGCAGCGGGGACACCCCTGGGGGCACCCCTGGCCGCTCGCCCTCCGCCTGCGGCGACAGCTTGGGGGACGCCTGCGGGGACAGCGGTGGCACTGGGGGTCCCCACATCACCCCAGGGGTGCCAGGTGCCTGTGCCACCCCTGTGGGGTCCCCGCATCCCCGCTGTAGGGTGCCAGGTCCCCGTGCCACCCCGCATTGTATCCCCATACCCCTTCCATGGGGTTCCAGGCCCCCGTGCCACCCCCCGTGGGGTTCCCATGTCCCCGCCATGGGGTGCCAAGTCCCAGTGCCACCCGCCACAGGGTCCCCGTGCCCCGCACTCACGGGGAGGTGGGCGCTGGTGACGGTGACAGTGGCCTGCAGCCCCAGGGACAGGTTGGGCAGCGATGGGGACGTGTAGAGGCTGAGCTGGGCCCCGTCCAGGGCCAGGGCGCGGGGCTGGGGCAGGAGCTGCTGTGGCAGCACACGGCAAACACGGCATCAGCACACGTGTGGGGACAGGTCACACCATCAACACGCTCACAGGACCCCCYGCACACGCGTGTCCCTGTCCCCGTCCCCGGCCCGGCCGTACCTCGCTGTGGATGTTGGGGACAGAGGCGGCCAGGCCGTTGTGGGCACCGTGGGAGCTGTTGGGGGAGCTGGGCCCCGACCCGGGGGCGCTGCTGCAAACTGACGACACTGCGGGACACGGCGTGTCACACACGGGCACGGGGACACCGCGGCCACCGCGGCACACCGTGTGTCACACACCGACACTGCGGGACACGGCGTGTCACACACGGGCACGGGGACACCGCGGTCACCGCGGCACNCACCGCGGCACACCGTGTGTCACACACCGACACTGCGGGACACGGCGTGTCACACACGGGCACGGGGACACCGCGGTCACCGCGGCACACCGTGTGTCACACACCGACACTGCGGGACACGGCGTGTCACACACGGGCACGGGGACACCGCGGCACACCGTGTGTCACACACCGACACTGCGGCACACTGTGTGTCACACACCGACACTGCGGGACATGGCGTGTCACACACGGGCAAGGGGACACCGCAGCCACCGCGGCACACCGTGTGTCACACACCGACACTGCAGGACACGGCGTGTCACACACCGACACAGGCGCTGACACCCCACCCCATGCACACGCGTCTGCCACACCAGCCCCGGCAGCCGCGAGAGGCTCCGGGGAGCCACCCGGCGACTTGGGGACACCGAGGCAGGCGGCGCGTCCCACCCGTGAGCCCAGCCCGTGTCCCCAGGCGTGTCCCCGACGCACCGGTGATCTCGACGTGGCGCTTGCGGAAGGCGCTGAGCACGGAGCCGTCGCGGCGCCGCAGGAGGGGGCTGCTCCTCCGCTCCGCCACCTTCTGCTTCAGCCGCGACCGCACCTTCAGGTTGGGCTCCGAGGCTGGGGACCCCAAACGTGTCACCCCAAACGTGTCACCGTCACCCCCTGCGGGTGTGTCACGCCCCCCCGCCCGCACCCACCGGTTTTCCGGAGAGGGAAATCATCCCGGCCGTCGTAGGTGCCGAGGAGGGGGAGCTTGTAGGACGGGGGGGTCCCCGGGCTGCCGGTCTGGGGGGGGGAACTCTGGTCCAACGAGGTGTGGTGAGCCCTGGGGGGGCGAAGGTGGCAGAGATCCCGCTAGGGACACCTGGGTCACCCCCACGGCGCTTCGGGAGGGTCCTGTGGGGCTGGGGGGCACCTACCAACATTTGGGGTGCTGGGGGAGGGAATGGTTGGGGGGGCCGGGGCCTGGCTCCTTCGTCTTGCTGAGCAGGAACTCCTGGAGCTTCAGCTTCACCTCCGTGCTGGCGATGGCGCCTGSGGGCACGGGGGGGTCAGGGGGGCAGCACTCCCCCACCAAAACCCCCGGATCCCCCAGTCCCACCATTCCCCCCACCCCACAGCCGCACATCCCACCCCGGACCCCACTGTCCCCAGCCCCCCGGCCCCCCCTTTGCCCCGCTCACTGTCACGGCCCCGGTCCTTGGGGCGCAGGCTCTGGAGCTGCTCCAGGCGCTGCTGCTCCAGCTCCTGCCGCTCCCGCTGCCGCTGCTGCTCCAGCTCCTGCTGCCGGCGGGCGGCCAGGGCCTCCTGCTGCTGCTGCGGGGCGGGGGGCACCGGGATGGGACCCCCGGGGCACGGCCCCGCCCCTCCTCCTCACCTGGCTGCCAGGGTGACACCCCTGGCCCCGGCGCCCCGAGGAACAGGGTGGCCCCCGGCCCTGGCACCCCCAGTGTCCCCCCGAGAGCTCCGTCACCCCCGACCAGCGCTGCCCCACAGCTCCGGCCCCCAACGGCTCCATCACCCTCCATCAGCGACACCCCACGGCTCCATCACTGCCAGCACCCCCCCCAAATGGCTCCATCACCCCCCAAATGGCTCCATCACCCCCAATATTCCTCCCCCAGCAGCTCCGTCATCCCCAACATCCCCCAAAAGCTCCATCCCGCCGGACTGGTGACACCCCACAGCCCCATCACCCCAGTACCACCCCCAAGCGCTCTGTCACCCCCAGATCCACGACACCCCAGATCTCCATCACCCCCAGCCTCCCCCACCCACCTTGAGGTGCTTCTGCAGCTGGACCTGGTGCTGGCGGGTGAGGTGCTCGTGCTGCTTCTGGAACTCGGCGAACAGCAGCTGCTTCTGGAGCTGCTGCTGCTGCTTCAGGGCCACCAGCTCCCGCTGCAGCTGCCGCTCCCGCGCCGCCGCCAGCCCCGCGTCCACCCCCGCCTCCGGCCCCGGCCCCTCCGGCCCCTCCGGCCCTGCCGGACACGCCGGGTCAGGGGGGAAAAGGGATGGGGGCGTCCCGGGAATGGTGGAGGGGGCTGGGAGCTGTTTCAGGGGCAGTTTTGGGGTGGTCCAGGGATGTGGGGAGGGGGGGGGGAAGTTGAGAGTGGTTTGGGGGTGTCCCAGGGGTGATGGGGGGGG